>PVKB01005175.1:0-107501 GCA_004027205.1 Ctenodactylus gundi
GTCACTACCAAAGTGATGGCATTGTCTGGGACGTGGCAAAGTCATGGAAGTGGAATTCTCACAGAGCGGGGGGGTGGGGGGAGGGTGTCGGGGGGGCGCGGTTGGTATTCTTATGTAAGGGAACCCACACAGCTTCGTCCTTTCCACCATGGGAAGACACAGGGAGAAAGTGCCATGTATGAACGAGGAAACAGCCTTCACCAGTCACTGAACCTGCCAGCTTTTGACCTTGAACTTCCAGCCTCTAAGCCGTGAGCAATAAATGCTTCAGGTCATCACCACCACCAAGTCTGTGATATTCTGTTATAGGAGCTCAAATGGCTTCTTTAGATTTATGATGTCAAACATAAGGAGGTGGGACACCCACAAATGGTTCCCACGAGTTCATCTTTGTAACCGAAAATCCACTTCCAGGGAACTTTTCAAGCTCTGTTACCTGCACCTCTGGCCAGCATCAAGCAGGTGCTGAAGCAGCACACTTACCCCCTGCCTATGAATTTCATTAACAAATGAAGTCTCATTTTTTCACAGAAAAGAAATATTTACTTTAAAATACAACATCAGCCTGGAGCTGGAAGAATAGCACAGCAGTTCGAGTGCTTGCCTAGGAAGCTCAAGGCCCTGAGTTCGATTCTCCAGCACCACATAAGCCAGATATGGTGGTGCACACCTGTAATCTCAGTCCTCAAAAGACTGAGGCAGGAGGTTTGCCGTGAGTTGAGGCCAGCTTAATGAGTTATGGTCCAGCTTGGACTACAGAGCAAGACTGCGTTTCAAAACAAACAAAACAAAATAAAGCAAGCAAACCAACAAAAACCAGAAATAGGCCCACAACTAGTTTGTAGCCCCAGTTTTACCAGCTATAATTAGCCACACTCTTCATTACGTGTGAAAAGAATCTCCTACATAACTTTCCAAGAGTATTTAAATATGAGTCGCACAAAAGCATATTAAAAATCAGCTAGCAACAGCAACCAGCTACAGTCGTATCATACCTTCATTTACGTAGACCTGGGAAGAGGGTTTTATAATTATCTTTCTTGACTAAGTAATTCATAACTATCTCTTACATTATTCTCTATTTACTTTGAAAGTGAGTTTTCAATTTTCTGAGTCTATACATACACACACATAAATATGCATATGTACAATACATACAATGAATCCTATGGCATTACCTGATAAAATATCGTCTCTAGCTACATGTTACTTTCCACTTTTAATTGTCAGAGTAAACACAATTAGAGTAGTATTCAAGCTAACATCAATTTTAAATTCTAGGAAGATATATAAGCAATCCAAAATTCTAGAACATAGCTTAAAATTAATTCTCTGTGCTTATTTTGATGAAGTCAGTAAAACTGGTCTCACATGCCCTCCTTGGAGTGCTTGAGCCTGTCATTAGAAGAATGGAACAATGACTTGTCTGGCTTTTTTGAGCTGAATAGGGATGCTGTTGTGTTGACACTGGGGTTTCACTCTGAAAAGGAACCATCTAGGGTTCCTTGGTAAAAAATTAGGAGGCTGGATTTATTTGGATCTTGACGGAGTCTGGCATTTGTCATTATTCCTACGATTAAAAGATTTTTAAAACAAGTAGGTGAAAAAAATTACCAAAAGAGAGCTTCAAAGGACGGATTAAAATTGGACACAGCCATTCATTTGCTGGTGCAATTCTAGGAGGATATAAGTGATACTGTCAAAATTATGACGCCCTGCCTTCATAACAGCGGATGTTTTTCCTTGGTTGGTTAGTTAGGTTATTTTCGAGATCAGCTTGTCCCGCCACTGTAGTTTCACTATTTGTCCACCCTGAGGGATTTGTGGCCATAGAGGAGAAAGTCGGAATCATAAGAAAAATGACCCCCTTCTTGGACGAGCTAATAAGTTAGTCAGAGCCTCTGGGTTACTTAACTGGAGTGATGGTTGGTGGCTGTGTTTTGAATAGAAGCTGAGTCCTTCTAGTGGTCCCACTGAGTATGGAGGTTCAGGAGCTGAGTATTCAGTGACAGGAAGGTCCCCCCCCAAACCGCCAGGCGTGAGCGATGAATGGCAGAATTTGTGTTCAGTTTCTTTGGCTGCAGTGAGGGTATACACAGTTATAGAACAGGGTCTGTCCCAAATGGGTTCAAGGACAGGACAGGGCTCTCACCAATACTACATCCCCAGCTTAAAGAATACGGTTGAAAAGAGAGAGGGGAAGGATTTGTAATTTTGCCATGATGTGTATATGCATAAAATACTCAAGTTCAATGTAAACATTATGTATGGCATCTACATATATGAATACAATGGGGGGGGGGAAGGAATACGCATTCCTCCATTTATGATTTGGCCTCTGGTCCTTCAAGTACAGCTTTTTCAAATAGAGAGAGTGAGGTGCTATGTTTAATTTGAGCCTCTGCCCAGTATCTCCTCACGTTAACATGGCAACCTGCTCCGTCAGGGTGAGAGAGCAAACAGAAGGAGCCAAAGTCTAGAGAAAGAGCTTGTTAGCAAGCTGGAGCTCACAGCCTTTTATCGTCTAGTATTCTGGTGAGACCCATTCCTGTTTTGCTATATTCTGTGAGAAGCAGGTTACTGGGAACAAAAGTTCATCTCGATGCCAACCTGACTGGACTGTGAGGGTGCTAATCTCACCGGTGGATTTCATTAGCCCTGAGCGCAGGCAGGGCTGAACGAGTTTTGAGGAGGAGGACACAGTCACGGGAGGCATTGCTCCCAAAGGGGAAATCTTTTCTTGGCATCTGGCCCTCCCTACCCTCCTGGCTGCCCTGCGTGAGCTGAGCAGCTTTCTTGAGCCTCACTCCGCCACCATGGTGTTTACACCTTACCAGAGGCCTAGAAGCAACGAAGCCAAGTAAGTCTATATTGAAACGTCAGAAAGCCTATACACCTGCCTCCTCCAAGATGTGTGTGCTGGGTGTTTGGTCACAGCAGCTGAAAGGTGTCTTACACATTTGCCACACTTGGGGAAAGCGAATGCACATCTTCCGCTTCTTCTTAAGTGCAGACACCTCATCCTTCTCACCGCATTACACATCATACTTATAAATTCTCTGCCTGCCCTATTTGAGATGTAAATTTTCTCCCACTGTATTACAATTCAGGAATGTTTTTTTCTCAAACATCTGGGAGCCCTTCCTTTGAAATACCCTCATCTCAGGAGGTAAGTGTCCTGATGTCCTGGTCGTGGTGGAAGGGCAGGGACTGCTACCAATTAGCAAACGTGGGTGGCCTCAGCCCATTGACCAGCAACCCCTAGAATACCCTCTACAACTTTTCCACTGGCACATCTTAGCATTTTTTGGTTGTAGGAGAGCTTATTTCAATTTCTCGTCTCCGTTGCAAGATTCTTGGATAAAGTCTTCCTCGCTGTTTTGAAATGTCTGGTGTAAACTGTCTTATCCACTATCAGGAGTTGAGGATTGACAAAGGTCATTTTAGAAGTTGCCTCCCACAGAGAGTGTATGTATGTGTGTGTATGTAGTGTTAATAGTAGTAGTGGTATGCTTACATGAAGTTCATCAAATGTCAATTTAGCATTTTGACTTACAAAGACATAGCATGTTTCACCTGGCTAATGCTGACTGGCTGACCCACATCATCCCAAGGACCTACAAAATCATAGAAGACAATCTCATTTGCTTCAACCAGGCCAGCATCTTTCAGTAGTACTCTCTCCAAAAAAGAAAAAGATGAATTTCCCCCTGGTAACAAGTAATCAGGGCCCTATTAGATCTCAAATCACTCTTGGCTTTAATCATTATCAGTCATCAAATGAAAACAAACACAATTTAGGAGAGATAAAAAAATCATATCCTTCATGCATTCAGACTTGACGTTAACATCTTAATAGCTCTGACAGAATCACTTCGAAGTCCTGTTCCATGTAAATAGAGAAAATGTTAATGAGGAGAAAATATGGGTGATTAATAAATGTGATCAAAATGAAATGACCTTTACTTACTCACTGGGTAATTAAAGCAATCAAAGGAGACCCAGCTGTGATGAGAAATGTCATAGAACAGACCAAAATGTAATTAGCTGTCATCTTTGTGATAAAAAGAAAAGCATCTGATGTGTTTTATGGAGAAAGGGGTGTTTTTTAAAAAATGCTTTTTGGGAAATGTTTCTACTTCAGGGCAGGGCATAAATACATAAATACACCCTGCTGACAAGTTCAGTTCCTATGGAGGGATGAGGTACCAAGAAATGATTTAACATATGTGCCCTTATACATCCTTTGCATCTCAATTAACAGATTCCCCCCTAGTGTAAAACACACACACACACACACACAATGTGTATATAAAAGAGGCTCTGTGGCACCAGATCACATTAACGATCTCTGATACTCCTTTTCGGGAAAAAAAAGGATGAACAACACATTGTACCTAAAAAGCCTTTGTCCTCTTTCCATTGGCAGCAGAACAAGTAACCCTGTCCAAAAAGCTGGGAAAGAAATCAATCTGCATTCAAGGGTCAGTGCAAAATTGTCCTGTATTGGATTATCCAGGGACATGTAGACATCCCTGACTTCATTCCCCTGGATTAATAAATGTAGTGAAATCCACCATCGCCACCAAACCTCTTTTCTCCGATCCTCTCATCAAAGTGTATCAACTGTCCAAACTCCAAACACCATCCCATCATACTTAATGGAATTTCAGTAGCCTATTTGTGACAGGGTACTTGGGGATGCATCCAGGGGGCACTCTTTCTCTGGAAACTCAATCAGCTTGCTTAGCTAGCCCCACTTTGCCTCAGACCCCTAATGCTGTTATTAATATGACTGGGTGGGTCTTTTGAGACAGGGTCTTGCTCTATAGCCCAGGCTGGTCCTAAACTCACTACGGAGTTAAGAGGGCCATATGAAAAGTATAAACATATATGATTACTAATATTTACATAGAACTTATTGCTTAGCAGTCTCTGAATAGCTGGGTAAAGAGGGGAATGATAACTTTAACCCTTTTGAATTTCAGATTCCTTAGCTACATAAAGGGCATAAAAATAACATTTCTTCCTAAGTGAGTTGTTGTGAATATTACATAGGTTAATCAATGCAAAACGTTTAGTGTTGATCTTAGTTACGTTTTCATTGCCGGGTCAGAATGCCCAACATTCACAACTTTAGGGAGGAAAGATCTATTTTAACTCACAATTTTAGAAGATCTCAGTCCATTTACGAACAGCTGGTGATGGTATCAGGGCTAGAGCCAAAGAAAGGTCCTCATGGCATGGTAGAGCACAGCCATGATGGAGAGAAAGGCACGAACAAGTACACATCCCTCCAGGTCAATCTCCTAGCACCTGCCTCTTCCATCCAGGCCCGACCTGCCAACAGTACACACCATCCATAGATACATCAGGCTTTTGGGGACAGTCCAGATTCCAAGCACAACATTTTGCTACTGGCTTCTAAAAGACTCATGTTCATCTCCTTATACAAAATGTATTTATTCCTTCTCTTGCCAAAGTTTCAACAGTTTTAGCACTGCTAAAGTCCAAGTCCAAAGAATATTTGCATTCCAAAAGGAAGGAACAGAAAGATAAAAGGCAATTGGACCAAAACAAGTGTTAAATCCAGCAGAGCAAGGGTTAAATCCAGTAGGTCCATGTCCAGCATGGAGGAGAAACCAACAGTAGCAAAATATGAACTCCACATGGCTTGAGTAGCCCTACCCTGACAGCAGTGCCACAGGAAAGCAAGGTCCATCTTCTATCCATTGGGCTGGCCCCAACCGCAGCTGCAGCCTTTCCCAGGAAAAGATTCTCCTGGTTTTTCCAATTTTTGGAGGTCTACACTGCACCTTAGACTTCTTCTTTACAGCTTTGCACAGGGCCCTCCCAGGGGCACACTGCCTGGCCTCCAAGGCCTTCCTTTGAAATGTGGCTGGAAACCTCTGTAACGCCACAACTCTTGCACTCTACAGGCTTGTAAAGCCAGGACCACATGGACCTCAAGATCGGCCAATGGCTTGAGCAGTAACGTCATCCTCTTGGACAATTGCTGTAGAAGCTTTTGAGTGTTTTGATGATGAACTCCAGGCACCTGCATTCTGGCAGACACACTTTCTTCTGGTGTCGGGTTACATTCCTCACAGCAAGGTCTTCTGCCTCTCTACCCTTAAGTTGGTGAAGGGTGTGGTCTTGTTGACTTTTGAGACGCCTTCAAGGCATCTTTCCTACAGTCCTGATTGTAAGTATTTGGCTTCTTTTTAATGCTAATCCTTTTAACTTCCTTTGTTTTTCTGCTCCACAACAGTTGGTTCTTTTAGGATAGCAAACTGTAAACTTTTTAATATCGTTTTTTTCCTCGATCATTTTTTCCTGTGTTTTGCCATAAAGTTGGCTAAAAGCTGCAAACAGCAACCAAGTGACAGCCTGGACATCGGGCTGCCTTGAGATTTTTCTCCACCAGATTAAGTAGTCCACCTCCCTAATCTCAATTTTAGGTAAAGTCTCTGGACAAGGGCAAAATGTCAACAAACTTTCTGCCAGAGCACAGCATGCATGGTTATTAGACCAGTTACAATCCTTCTTCCCATCTGAAACTTTTTGACCCTGGCCTTTTCAGTCCACACTTCCATCAGGTGTGAGCTCTGACCAGTATCTGCCATGAAGCATGGCTCAGAGCACTCTGAAGCTTCTGCGGCCATCATCCTCAAATCTTTCCAAACTCCTCCTCAAAATTCTTCCAAAGGCTTCCAAATCACATGGTCATGTACAATCACAGCAACAACCCCACTTCTCCGGTACTAATCTCTGTCTTAGTCACTTTTTCATTGCTGGGACAGAATACATGACATCAGCAACTTTAGGGAGGGAAGATTTGTTTTAGCTCATAATTTCAGAAGGTCTCAGTTCATTTATGGGCAGGTGGTGGTGTTAGAAGCAAACAGAGGGACTGGAGCTACAGAAAGAGCTTCTCACAGCACAGCAGAACAGAGCCAAGTCTGACAGGAAGGGTGGAACCAGCGCACAACCCTCCAGGTCAAGCTCCAAAAATTTGCCTCTTCCAGCCAGGTTCCACCTCCCAACAGTGCACAGCTTCATAGGCACATGGGTCTTTTGAGAGGCATTCCAGACCCAGACCACAACAGTGCCCACAAAGTACTGAACTCTACAGACTTGTTATCTATTCTTCTGAAGTACTTGTTCTCTACTAACTGTGTATGAAAACTGAAAGAACAAAAGGTATAAACTGATGTTATTATCACAACATTAAATGTTACTCTGTATAGGTCGTCTCCAATTTAGGAAGGTTTAGCTTGGGATCTTTCAACTCCTGTGAGGATGAGAAAACAACAGACATTCAGTGCAAATCACTCTTCAGATTTTGGATTTTTTCAAATCTTTTCCCAGACTTGAGTTATGCAGATCAATAAAGGTGTCTTGGAGCTTCCCGGGAGTCACATAAAAACAGAATGTAGTTTTGCATAATAAAAGAAAAAAATGTCCTTCAGAGTTCCTTGGGAATAAAGCCAGGCAAACTCACTGAAACTTTCTGTAAGTGATGGGCAGAAACATCAATGATGAGTTTGCAATGGCAAAAAAAAAAAAAAAAACTGGAAAAAAATCCTCTTTTCCCCCCCCATTTCTTATCAATGTTGACTCTGAGAATGTGAGCATTTCAACTCATGGAAGGGTAAGGCAAAACTCTAGAAAACTCACATGGTTCAGGGATGATTATCTACATATGACTTAGCTCTCTGCTTCTCCAGAGACAACATTCTGAAAAAAACCTGAGGGGATATCATGTTCACACCCAAAGTGATGAGTGTGATGCCCGGAAGTCTATAAACAATAATTAGGGTGTGATATGTATATGTAACAATTCTACATGATGAATGTGCTTCTTATGGGTCACATAGACTAACACAAAATAACAGGGGAAATGTCGATAAAGCCACATATTTGAGTCATCTGCTTTGTAGCATTTGCAAAGTGAATTCACTAAGCATATATTGAGATCCTGAGTGCACAACGTGTGCTGCGTTACGAAGATGATAATCCAGGTTTTGTCCTGAGCTAGCACAGCTACAGGAGGAAACGGAGATGTATGAAAATAGCACAAATTCTTCAGGAGAAGTGAGGCTGTAGCTCAAGATGGTTTAATTCAAGCCTGAGCGAAGAGACTTGCGTTCTCACTTTGCCTTTGTCAAACCACTAAATAAAATATTTGTGGTGATTTCCATGTACATAAGAGTTTTTGGACTGTCAAGAGTAAAACAAGTTTCCAAGTAGATTGGGCGTATTTAATTCACGGCCGCCTTTCATTTCCAGTAGTGGCAAGAAGTTTCCCTGGGCTATGGTATCTGCGGCAGAAGAACCCATGCATGTGTGCCTTGAATGACAACAGGGTTATGTCCTGATAACCCACTATAAATTACAAATGCACTTAGTGTAGGGCATGGCGATACATCTCTGTAATCCCAGCATAGTGGGAGGCTGATGGGAGGATGACCCAGTTGAAGCTGGGCCTGGACAACTGAGCAAGACCTTGTCTCAAATTAAAAAATAAAAAAGAGGTAAGGATACAGCTCAGCAGAAAAGCACTGTGGTTCAATTCTCAGTAACATCAAAATACAAAAAGAGAGGAAGAAAGGAAAGAAAGAAGGACAGAAGGAAGGAAGGAAGGAATGAAGATGAAATATGGCTTTGAAATCATAGCAATCCTCCTGTCTCAGCCTCCCACGTGCAAGGATTACAGGCGCGCGCCATCATGCACAGCTTATGAGCTGCTGAGGAATCAAATCCAGAGCCCTGAGCCTGCAGGCAAGTGCCGTAACCACTGAGCTAAGCTCCCAGTCCCAAGCGTGTCCTACTTCATAGCACCAGTCCAGGAAAAGATCCAAATTTAAACTGCAAAGTGGACCATGGGTTTGCACACTTGCAATCCAGCATATGGGAGGCTGAGTGAGGCAAGAGGATCACTCATTAAAGACCAGCTTGGGCTACATAGCAAATTCAAGACCAGGTAGATGACATCGTGAGAACCTGTCTCCCCCAAAGAAATGTTTTTAGTTTCACGTGAGGGTTCTACTGAGCATCACGTTAACACTGTCATACAGTTGAAAAGTCATACCTGAACTATGGTGAGTCTGGAAAGGAGCTTCACTGCTGGAGGCAGGCAGAAGTGCTGGCCCTGTGCTGGTACCCACCATCTTGATTAGCATACTCATGTACTTCACCTCAACTTCCCCACCTGGAACAGTAGGCACATTCAGCTCTTCCTTTTGGGCCTTTAACTTCACTAGGTTGGCTCTTCTCTTCCTTTTCAGACTTCTTTCTGAATTTAGTAAAGGAGAAAAAAAGGACGTGAAATCTGTTTCCAACCAAAGTCAAGGTTTATTATCATGCGGCCATTTCCTCGTTCTTAAAAAAAACAAACATGTGATTCCACATCTGCAGCAGTCATGCTGCCTGGGGTGACTCGTGTCTGCCTCTAACGTGTGTGAAGGTCTCAGTGTCCATGTGCAAACAATCTGGAAGCACCAGCACACAGTATCTCATGTGTTTGGGCTGTTAGACCAGCAACCTGGAGTTCACATGAGCCCAAAGTCTGTAAGTCACAGTCTTAAGGCTAACCTTTGGAAGCAAGTAAACACTAGGATAACTCGTCTTTTGGGTTGGGCCTTGTATTTTTAGGGAACTTTCTCCTATGACTTGGAACCGTGTGCCAAATTTTTGGCAGAATTTTTTTTTTTTTTTTTTTACTGTGGTGGATGGTAGTGGTCCTACTGTTTGTGTGTGTGTGTATGCTTAGATGCCCATGGGTGTGTGTGTGTGTGTGTGTGTGTGTGTGTGTGTGTGTGTGCATGTGTGAGTGTGTGTGTATGAACTTGCTTCCCTTAGCTATTCCAAAGGGTGAACGAAAAACCTGTAAACCAGTTAGTTGACGGTTTTGGAAATACTCATAAGTCACACACTGCAAAGCTGGCTTGAACTTGCTTGAGCTCATCATGTCAACCAAATACATACGAATGTTCCATGTTGTATGGGAACTCCCTATTTGTATTCCCCCCATTATTTTAAAATAAATGCAAAAAACTTTCATTTGCGTCAGAATCCTTTTGTTCCCAGATTTTCTTTGTCATGTTTGACCGTGCAAAGGATACTCAAGGCAGCAGAAATATTGCAAGAGTCAGCCTGGAAGTCAGAGAAAGTCAGACTGTCTTCGGAAGTGCACATATCATTCTAGCTTTACTCTTCATTTTCGCTTGTATTTCTATTCTCCTTTTTATCTGGTACTTCTCCATTTTTATCTATCCGCCTCCAACTTATTTCTTCCTTCTGTTGAGACGGATGGTATAGGGCTGGAGATATAGCTCAGCAGTTAGCATGCTTATATACTAAGCGCAGGGCTCTGGGTTTGATTCCGAAGCACCACGTAAACCAGCTCTGGTGGCACACACCTGTAATCTCAGCACTCAGGAGGCTGAAGCAAGATAACTGCTCTGAGTTTAGGACCAATCTGAACTATAGGGCAAGCAGAGGAAGACCTTGCCTCAAAAATAAAAAGTGGAAGAGAGAGAGAGATGTTAGATATTTCCTCTTTCTTGATCTTCTCCAATTTGACAGCTGTTTTTTTCCCACCATCTTTTTAATCTTGATCTTTTAACAGTCTTCCGTCCCCTTGTCCCACTCTTTCTCTTCTTTTTTATCCTTTTTTGCTTTTTTTTTTTGTCAGTACTGAAGGTTGAACTCAGGGCCTTTGCGCTGACCTACCTCCCAGCACTTTTATATTCTTTATTTGAGACAGGGTCTTCTTACAGGGTTGCTACATTCCCAGACTACCTGAGCTTGAATTTACAATCCTCCTGCCACAACCTCCCAAAATGCTGAGGTGACAGATCTGCACCACCTCTGTTCTTTAAAGTTCTCTTCTTTTATACTCTGTGTTGAGCTGAGTTCATGGCAGTGCACACAGAATGAGTAAGGTGCAGGTAGGAACTGGATTCCATGGGCAGCAGCTTCAGTCATGAGCAAAGCCCCGATGCAGCAACCACAAAGGAAGCTCTGCTTGTCTTAATAAAGAGAGGACATCTGCACAAAAAGAGAGACAGTTGGGCACAGGCTCGGAATGCAACAGGCTGGGAAAAATGGCACCCTTCTCAAACCACAAACGTGTCTAAATACATGCATTCGATAGAAAAGTAATAAATCATGAGGCATTCTAAATCAACTGGGGCCTCTAAAGCTGTCTCATAGAATCACTCTGTGAGTTGACTTTGCATCCCAACAGTGGCCAACGATAACATCGTGTTCTTACTTCCCGTGTTAATTTCTGTGTAAATCAAACGTTCATTCCCAACAGACACTAGACCAGGAGGCTTAGGGTCGGATCATCAGCAGGAAAATTAGACTGGACTGAGTTCAAAGGTTATTTAAACATTTCAGTTTAAATTAATAATTTTATGCGTCAGCTTGCCGTGGAGTACCTAGTGTTTGGCCAAATATTTTCTTTTGGTTATTTCTAGAAAGATGTTTTAGATAAGATTAATGTTTAGATTTATTGACTGAGTAAAGCAGATTGCCCCACGTGATTGTTAGTGGGTCTCATCTAATGAGGGTGAACCCTAAAACTCAGACAAGGCAAGCACTTGACTCTTTCCTGGAGCCACCAGTAGAAGCACAATTCCCAACCCCTTGATTGTGAACTAATATGGCCCAACTGGAAATCTGACATCTAAGTCTGTAACACAGTATGTTTCAGTTGTTCTAAACCATGAAGTTTATGATAACTAGAATCCAATACACCATAACTTCTTAAAATAGATATCTGGGCCCAAACTACAATGATTCTCATTCACGTCTTCTTCTGAAACAGAGCTTTAAAACGTAGGACATTTAAAGGTCAAGCTATTTCTTAAGGTTCTTCATGCTGAGACTGATACGGCCACACCCAGACCTGGCACCAAAATATTTTCCATACCCCAGACTTTCAACATTTTTCTGAGCTTCCTGTCAGGCCAAACCTTGTTAAATCTACGTATTCATGGCACCTGGCTTTGTCCCTAGGCTTCCTGTAAGTCAAAGAAGTGCTCTGTGCACTTTAAGGGGGAGGGATGACTAGCCACTCTGCCAGTTTTTCCATTTATATTGGTTTTCTTTCTCGTGGTTGTAGGTAAACAACCCAGACAAGCAAGAGCCAGATCAAGGACTCTGGCCAGGACCCTGGGTAACATTTTCACCGATTAACTTTGTTTTAATATTTCATGAATTTTACCAATACCAGAGATATAACAAAAGGCCAAATCACAATACCCCAGGAAGGAGTCTGAAGGGGAAGAGAGATTTTTAAATCGTGAAGCATCTGTTTCCTGATTTGTAAAGCTGAACAGCCATCAGCAAGTTGTGCATACTGACAGACTCACGGGTTTCTAGAATCTTTGGCTGATGATGAAATTCCACTCATGTGGGTTCCCCCAGGCCAGAATGCCTAGGGGAACATTCTGCCACTGGAGCCTTCCACTTTCTCATAGACCCACATTTCTTGGACAGCGTTGCACCCTGCGAACTTGGATATTATTTTAGTACAGATCCAAATCTAAAAATTAGGGACAATATTCATATGATGATAACTGCTTTTGCAATGCTGGCTGGCTGGACTTCTGAGATAGCATCCCGTCACTCTGCAAGCTCACTAGGATTCATAGTGGGTCATGACGTGCCTGCACGGATATCTGGCATGCAGTTCCATCTGTAAACATGAGTGCATCTCACATGTAGAGGAAGGCTCACGGTATGACACTGTACCAGAGTCCCTTCCTTCCTTGTGATCTTCTCCCTAAAACCAGCCAGCCAGCCTCTCCTTCCATCTCCTTGAAAACCCTAGCCTCCTTGTCCCCTCCAAAGTGTCAACTGATGAATACAATTTAATGATTAGTGTACTGACTGAATTTGTTCCTGAGGTTTCATGCCTCCCCATTATCCCATCCTATGTCCTGTGGCCTGGTGTAGTTTTTCCCACTATCAGTGGCTGTATGTACCTGCTGTACTGGCACTGGACTCGACAACTCTTTTTCGTTTTCTAAAACTGCTGTGACAGATCACACAAATTAGTAATTTAAAACAACACATTTATCATCTTATGGGTCTGGAAGTCCGAGGTCTAAATGTGATTCCTTCAGGGCTCACATCCAAAAGCTGGCAGGGAGGCGTTCCTGCTGGCGTCTCCAGCAGAGAATAAGCTCGCCGACTTTCCGATTCTAGTGGCCACCGCCATTCCTCTGCGGATGCCATCTGCCCAGCACCATCCACCCTCCCCTCCCGACCTCTGCTTTTATCACCCCACAATCCCCACTATCTGTGATTCCTCCTGCCATTTAGATAACGCAAAATCACTTTCCACCTCAGGGTCTAACTGCAATGCCCATTTTTCCATGTAAGGTAACCAGGGATATGGATTATGGATTTTTTTTTAAAGGCTGAACTATCCTGTTTATCCAATATTCTTTATTTCAGTCAGAAGCAAGGCAGAGGAGAGGGTCTGCCAGTTGCAAGTGTAGGCCTTAAAAGGCCATGTTTCTACTCAGTCATCTTGGGATTCCCTCAATGCCAGGGCAAAAGCACATCTCAGATGGGTTGCTGATCTCAGGAGGATGAATGGCACAGAAAGCAGACCTGAACTCAACGCTCAGTCAGACAAGAGCAGCTGAACTTGAGGAAACCTACAAATGCCTGACTGAGGGAAGAAAAAGAAGAGGACTTAATTTATTCAAATAAGTCCCGGGGCTTTTTGTTATGCAGCGACATTATGGTAATGGCTAGCTGATGCAACTGCACTAAATCGAGTTTGTGATTCATAGTCATGGGTTTCATCAGTCTTCCAGGACAAAAACTTCCATGGCCTTGACACAGTGAAAATATTATAATCCGTACCACCACACTTGGTTTGATATTTCTAAAATGTCTTATACAATATTTTGAGGTGATTTCCACACAGAAACAAATCAGAAGGAGACTGAAGGTGAAATGCACATTTTTCTGAGAGTCAGGTAGAGTATTTACTTGCAAAAGAATACTCAAACACCTACTTGGAAAATATTCAATGTAAAGAACTTCAGTTTCTTCAGGATTGTGATTTTTAATTGCAAAGATGAATGCTGAGGCTGATTGACCACCAGAATCCTGACTATGAATTTCCTCTTGTTTTCACAACCGTTCTTGCAATGCTGAACACAGTTTAAGAGCTATTCTCAATATGATATTGTTACGGGTTGCACTGTTTGTCCTACCCCTGCCCAAAGAATTCTATGTGGATCATGCCATGATACATGGCATAGGAAGGGCTGGTAGCATGGGTAGTAAAAAAATTTACGAAGAATCAGGAAATAGAAGACGAGTATTTCTAAAGATCAGAGGACACTGTTTAGAGGGCCAGTGGGTGTAGACTGGGAGAGACGTTGGGGTTTTTATAAGGGATGAAATGTAGGGAAAGGACCCTTAGAATTCATTCTCTGAACCATCTCACTTTTCATTGGTCTTTGCAGAGTTTTTGTGACTAAGGATCTATACTGGGCTGTAGAATTCTCAAGTTCCTTGGCTTACGGGCTGAGAGCCATTTTGCTCTGATGAGGGGCTGACATGACGTAGCTTTTGCCTGCACAGGACCCTAGAACTGGCATGGCTGAGTTGCTAGGGAAGAATGAAGAAGGAAAAACATCTTAGGCTTAGGCAAGCACACTTAAGTGACTTAGCTGCCTGGGAAGAACAAGGGGTGAAGGACATCTGCCTGTAATGAGAGACAGATGGCCATTGTGTCCCACCCTGGAGGGACATCTACGGAAGGGTATGACCAATGCCTTTTCTCACATCCTACTGGCATATCCCGGGGAGTTCTAATCACCATTGCTGGTGGGTTTACAGCTACCCAGCACTTCTTGCAGTCTGAGACTTCAGCTCTATGGCTGCCACATTCCCCACCTAGAGGCGAGGAGAGTCAGTCTCTGACTTGAGACAAACTGGCCCCAAGCTGGCCAGGACTGCATCTGAAAAAGCACAGTCGCTGAGAATTTTGAATTTCTTCACCACAGATCTGAGAACTTCACAGTGTCTCCTTCATTGTTTTTGTTTGTTTGTTTACTGGTGTTTTTCCTTTCTTTCTCGGCAAAAGCTTCTCTCAGTAGTGCCTCTACAATCCTTCACAGCAAATGTGATTACATTTAAGGCAACAACTTCACTGTGTCAAGACCAGCCTGTCTCTGTGTTTGTCAAGATTTATTGTAACCTCTCACCAAAGTGTATGCGGCCTAGGATGATGGGTGGCTGCTTTTAGGCTACCTTGGCAAAGCCAGCCAGTTTGGAAAGAGTCTGTGGTCTGCCGGTCAGAAATATTTATACTTTTGGTACTTTGCAGAAAGTGTTTGCTCACTCTGGTTTTAAGGCTATAAGCACAACCTAATGGTATCAGTGGCACATTTTCACACGAGAACGGCGATCACGCAATTTCATGCATTTTAAGGAGGCCATGGGATTAGGGAAAAAGAGTAGGCAGTTGGGGGTAGAAATAAAGACCACATCCCATAAACTGACCTGACCCTGAACCAATACTTGCCATCTTACTGGTAAAGCTCGTATACCCTGCCAATAGGGAGAGGACAGGGATGGAAGACCTTCTGACAGAGGTATTAAAAAATCCCTACCCGCTGTACTGTCAGTGTGAAGCTATAATATTGGAAAAGAATAATTTAGTTTTGACCACGGATGCTTGTTTAAATCTGGATAGTTTTGTTGTCTCAGAAAAAAAAAAAAGATGATCCTAGGGAATTGGATCGTAATTTCCTGGACAATATGAAACATCAGACCAAGATCCTGCCAGATTTAAGGGAGCAGCCACTCCCAGGAGGGACCGAACTCTTTGTAGCTGCCTCTTCCAGAGTCCTGGAAGGGGAAAGTTTTAATGAACAGACCATGGCAAATGGAGAAAGATGGTCATGGAGAAAGGGAACAGCACAGTCATGTGAACTCCGCACCCTCAATTAGGCATTAAAATTGCTCAATGACACTGAAGGCACCACTTACACAAAGTATGCTTCTGAGGACAGTCCACACTTTCAGGAAGATATGGAAGGAGAGGGGAGTAACAGGCAGCCAGGGGAAAGAATTAGCGAGTGAGGCTCTAATCAAGGAGCTTTACACAATCTCCCATATCTGCAGAAATAGCTGCCACCCGTGTGAATGGACATCATGAGAGAAATCTTTTCAAGGCAGTGGGAAACAGGCTGGCAGATGAGACAGCAAGGAGGCTTTCGTGGAGGATGAAATCAAAACCCTGAGTCTCATCCCAGCTGTACCTGAGACTGTTACTAAGCCTGTGCTCACTGCAGATACAATTAAAAAGATGGAAGAGATAGTTGCCTCTCAGGGCGAAGAGAGAAATTGGGTCCTACCTGATGGCAGAAAAATACTTAGCAAACCAGTTGTGAGAAAATGACAATGTCACAGCAAGGAAGGCACTGGGTGCACAGGCTATGGTGGATACACGGTAAGTCTACAGGTGTAGCAATGTATACTTTAGCCAAACAGGTCTGCAGGAGCTGTCTTACGGTCAAAAGGCTTTTAAAAAAGAGTCTATGGGAAAACCAACTCAAGGCGGAAGGCCTCCAAGGGTAATTCCCTTCCCTAATGTACACGTGGACTTTAGAGGAACGCCTAAGTGGGGAAAAAACAAGACATCTAGTAATAATAATCAATCAAGTAACTGGATGGAAGAAAGGTTACCCCCTAATGATTGCCACTGCTGGGGGTGTGACTCGGGTGATGCTGCAGCACGATGTCCCCAGGCTTGGGCTAATTGAGCATGTGGACTCAGATAATGACAGTTATTTCACTTCAGTCGTGTTACAGGGTGTCATGAGGGCAGATTAAGTGAGACTTTCACACCCCATGGTACCCTCCCATCATACAAAGCACTCCACCAAGCTGATAGCAGGGACCAAATTCCCTTGGGCTAAATGCTTTTATGTAACTCTTCTTAGACTCAGAACAACCTCTAGAAGAGACTTGGGGTTACTGCCATACCTGAACGGATCTTCAGACCTCTCCACCACGCAAACCACAGCCAACTTTTTCGGAGAATATGCGTCCTCTAGCTACTTTGTCTTGGTTAAGGCTGACAGACACCTGCACAGACAGACACCTGTTGAGTTCACAGCACATCGCTTTCTAGCTTGGTGACCTAGTGCTAATCAAGACCTGGAAAGATTATCTTCTTTCCAGTACACACAGCAGAAAAAAAGTGGACTCATTACTCCTGAGTTAAAGGCATGCAGTTCATGAACCACGACGAGAAGCAGCGGGCAGCGGTTGCGCATTCTGATGGCGTAAGATTGACACTAAAAAGATCATAATATTCTTTATGGGCCTTAAAGGGGACACTTATTGTATTCTTATCCTAAATATTACAAAGAAAACTCCTGCGGTTCCCTTAGCTCTTTCGTTTAGGGTGGGTATGGTTTTCCCTTGTGGGAATCCAACTAATGGATATGAGTTACAGAAAGTTGATAAATTAGTTATAAAAAATTACAACAGGTTATAGAGGTAGAGCCTCACTATGGAAAAGTGGGTGCCTGGATGGAATGGACTAAATATTGGGTGCAGCCCTACTAAGATCACCCATTGTGCATGTACGACAGGAAGGCTGGGGGCTCAAGTTGCCCTGTTTCTTCTGAACGGGCCCCAGATGCCCTGGGTGTGAAATGTGTGGTATCTCTCTCGGAGGTCAATATGGCCTGGGGTTATAAGTCCTGCTGGATACTGTCATTGCAGTTCTCCAACCTCAAGGGGTCAGGACAGAAGCTCCTGAGCGTCATCAGACCACTCCATGGAAAAAATTATACCCTGTGTCTCTCCAGGCAGGTGGGAAAGTTAAAGGTCACGGGACGCATGCCTCAACTTTAGTAAGGCCTGCTCTTTTAGGGATTAGGCAACCAGTCTGTCCTGACTGTGGCCCAAGCAAATATCTGATGCTACTGCAGAGGAGGAATACTGCCTGAGATCCTCCTGGCTGACTGGAGCGCAACCTGTACTTGAGCCCAACTGAGTCCCCATTCCACTCTGGCCTACACGTCTCCCCTTGGCCCAGCCTTTCCAAGTCTTGGTTCACTTTTGGGCTAAGAACACTTCACAGCCCTTAGCGGATCTTTTGATCTCTATGTCAGGGACCCTAAAGAGTTATTTTTTTAAAAATAGATTTATTTAATACCAAAAGTCAAATAACCACAGGATTTACATCAATATTGTGGCTCACGGTTAGCACAACTACAGATTGCATGAATTATATCTACTACGACCAACCAAAATTTATTAATCACATGAGAGATGCCATCAAGGACACATCTGAGCAACCAGATAAAACCAGTAGGTTGACATGGGAAAACAGGTTAGTGTTACCAGGCCCTACAGGAGTCAACTGTTCTGGCTAAGGACTTAGCTAAAAATTTTAGTACTGACAATTTATCCACCAAATGGTTAGAGGTCTTTTCTTAAAAATGGAAGAAAGTAATAACTTGTACCTTAATTCCTCTCACTGTAATGACTGGAGTGCTAGTTAGTGGTCCTGCGGTGCTGCACTATTCGCGGTCAGGGGCCTCACACAGTGAGTGATCTCAGGTAAACAAATACTACGTCCTTCCAACAGAACAACCTGACTCTGATCGATCCTAATCAGGCTGTGATGGGGATAGTTATTACCAGCTAAAGGAATTCTAGAGGTGACTGGGTTTCCGGAACAATAAATGGAAATATGCCAGATAGTTTAGGAAAAAAAAAAGAGAGAGAGATGGGGAAGGAATCGTAAGCGGCACCTAACCGTAGCAGTGCCACAAGTTCATATGAAAATGGTGATCTCTCAATTTGTCCCATTTTTATAAGGCCAAGTGACTAGGGACAAAGAGGCAGATGGAGGAGAGATAAAGGTCACATTACCGCAACTGACCTGACCTTGAACTAATACCTTAGGTCTTTTCTTCCTTCCTTCCTTCTTTCCTTCCTTCCTTCCTTTCCTTCCTTTCTCTCTCTGTCTCTCTCTCTCTCTTTCTTTCTTCTTTCTTCTTCTAAAGACAGGGTCTCACTCTGTAGTCCAGGCTGATTTTGAACGCTCTGTGTATCCTAGGCTGGCTGCCTCAGCCTGAGTGCTGGGATTACAGGCACGCAGTATTGTAGATCTTATCAGGAAAGACAGTGCACCCTGGAAATGGGGAGGAGGTGGGAAGAGCTTCAGACTTAGGGATTGCAATTCACTACCCCCCATATTTTTGATGTATGTCATGTGCCTCTGTGTGCAGGAGCCCTCCCTCTTTGCAAAGAGATTATCAGACAAATAAAGCTTCCTATTTCTGTTCTCGGTGCCTTCCATGTCCATCCTTTTTTTCCCTCTGACAGATGACCTCCTGCAAGCTGCTTCCCATGAGGCTTCTGTCAATAAAAGCAAAAACAAAATAATCCCCCCATAATGCTTACAGTCTATCTGAACTCAGTAAGACAGAGATAAGAGAGTGAATAGCACAGTGTGTGAGATGGTAATAAACACAGATTTCACATCAAAACCAGCCACCATCCAACTTTCAATTTGAGTCTGGCACAAGTGGCATGAAAGGAGCTGGGAGCAGCTGAATTTGCACGTGGGCAGCAGCCACATATTCACATGTGCGTCAGAGAGTAGATCTGCAATGTCCCCCAGCAGCTCCTGTGTGGATTCACCAGTGCTGCAGTGTTCAGAGGAGGGACCTTTAGGAGGTGACTAAGTCCTGAGGAATTATCTGATTGGTGGCTTCACAGCTGTACAGACTACTGAGAGGTGGGAGACTCATTAGGAGATGGGGCTGAATAGCAGAAAATAGGTTACTCAAAGCATGTCACTGAAGGATCTAGTCTACACTTTAAATATGTGTTACATATTTTATCCCCACTTACCTCTTTCTCCCCTGCTCTTTCTCTCTCTCTCTCCTGGCTGCCATGATGTGAGCCGTTTCCCTTTCCACCATCTCCCCACCGTAATGTTCCTGCCTCCCCACAGAACAATGGAGAAAGTGACCATGGACAGAGAGACCTCTGACAACAAGAGCCGAAACAACGCTTTCATCCTTTTTACTCTCTCACCCATTTTGTTTTCTCACGATAAAAGAAAGCTAAGAAAACATACACACACGACTCTCGCAGCTGTGTATTTCCATTTAGATCTATGCACATCGGCCTTGGCTCTTGTTCCTTTCTGTTCCCATAAACTGAGCCAGTGACTTATTTCAGGACATAGAAAATACAGGTTCATTTCCAAAGCTTACCGTGAAGAGGGATGGTTTTTGTGCATGATAATTAAAACTTCATTTTCAAAGTTAGGACTTGGCTGATTGGTCTCTCGCTGTGTGTCTGCTTCCCGCGTCACGCCATCCAAATTGCTACTGCTTGCTCCGGAGCAATCTACAGTCAGGCACCACTCAATCCAAGCCTATGAGTCAAAGTGTCATAAAGAGAGGCAGATTTGTTCCGCAGTCCCAAATTCATCTTTCTCTTTTCAAACCCCGCCAGCTGTTCCTGCCTCTAGGTTGATGGAAACACAAAGCCTATTACATAACCGAAGTGATATGCTACTCGTGCTTTTTGTGCTTCTGAGATCATTCTCGGTGACTCACCGTCTGATTATTCCGTTTGATTTGCGCATTTGATGCTCTGGCTGTCACCTCTCCGTTTCTTACTAGCACTGCGACAGAAAGGGAGACATGTGAGGAAGACAGTCAAGCACAGTGTCTCTATCAAATCTATGGACAAATTCTAGATTCTGAGTATTCAAGAGATCCTTTCCTAGACACTTTCTCCGACCATGTGAGTCTGGAGGCATACTGCATTCCTGGTAGAAGGTATAAAATGTGTACTAAGAGAACGGGAAACAACCAGTGTCGGATCCTGATTCCTACTGGTCTAATATGGTTTAGATTGAAAAATACCCCACCACAGTCTCATGTGTTTGGAAGGCTACTGGGTCACGGGGGAAGGTGCTTACCGCTAGATTCATTCACTGTATGTGAATCCGAGTGTGGTTTCAGTGGGTGAAGCCTGGTGGGAGGTCAGGCGCTAGGTACACGACCCAGAAAGGCATTTGCTTGTTCTTGGCACTTTCCGTCTCTGTATGATTCCTGGCTGCCACAGGCTGAACAGCTTTCTCCCATCGTGCCACTATGCCAAGCTGTGTCTGCCTGGATGCCTGCCAGCCAGGCATGTACTCCACCAAACAAATCAAACCTTTCCTCCTTTAAGCTAGGGATATCAGGTATTTTGACTCAGGGATGGGAAGGTGGCTAATATGGCCGATTCTCTCAAAACACGGGTACAAAGTAAATACACTGTATTTGGCGGACTTGCAGTCGAATGTAATTTGCTGAGCCATTCAATGAATATTTTTGCATACCTACTCTGTGCTTCCTGACCCTTTTCTGAGTTCTGACCATGAGGTGTCAACGACCCAGCCACACATCTCTGCCCTAGTGGAGCTTCCTTTGTAATGAGCTTCTCTCTCTAATGTGATATCCACAATAAAGGGAAAACAGTGACGTTAGAAACATCATTTTATTTCTTATTAAAGCTCCTTTTGTAGGTATCAGAGAACTGTTGTGCTGTCAACGGGCACAACAGTATATGCTTGTCAGTATTTCAGAAAACATATCTTACCGATGTTTATTTATTGTAGAAATATCTAATGATCTCTCTGATATGAGAAACCCAGATCACAATTATCTCACTGAACTTAAAGTCAGAAATAAAGGGAGCAGGTGGGGAGGGGGGAGGTGCTGGGGGCGTCAGTAGGGTGATGGTCAAAAGGAGGGTAAGGTCTTGTTACCTTGACAAGATATATATGTGCACAAAATGCTCAAGATCAATGTAAACCTTAAATTTTGCACTTATACATATCAGTACTATGGGGAAGAAAAAGAACTGTTCTTAAAAAAAGAGACAGAAATATTTCTAAGTAGTTCGTTCAAAGTCATATTGGTATCTCAATTCTGGGATTGGAATAATGTCAATTCTCTAGTCATGAATACAGGAAGTATTCCCTGAACAATGCTTTAATATTTTATGAATGCTTAACAACCAATCCCAAATATCAAGTGGCATAACAACCCTTATTTACTGGGAGAAGGCTTGGTTCTCCCACATAATCACTTTGAGAAGCTCTGCTGGAGCAGGAGGACTCGCCCACTGCTGACCAGATGGTGCTAGCCACGGCTGGGAGCTTAGCAGGGGCTGCTGCTGGCCTGGGACCTCAGTTCATCTTGCTTCAGCCTTTCCATGGAACTGCTTGGGCCTCCTCAGAATATGGCAGCCAATTCTCAAAAAGTATAGTTTCTGCTAGAAAGAAACAGAAGTGCCAGTCTCTTTAGACTTGGACATAGAAACTGGCACAGGGTCACCGCTGCTGCATTTTATTGATAAAACCAGCCATGGAGCCAACTCAGGATCAGTGGAAGAAGACAGAACCCCGCTTTTCAATGAAAGAAGTGTCAGGATATTTGAGGTCTTGGTGGGTACTGGAGATAGCCAGACACCTATGAGGAGCTCAGAGCCCAGCAGAACTGGACTAGCAAAGAGGTGGTTAAACTGTCAAACCCAAAAGAGGTGAATTTAGAGGAAAAGTATTATGGGTACATCATGAGGAAACTGAGGACCATTTCCTAAGCAGAAACTCAGGAGGTAAAAACAAAAGCAAACTAGGAAACAACAAAGCCACGTAGCTGGGGATGGCCGTGTACGCCTGCGATCGTGGTACTCTAAGAGGCCAAAGAGGTAGGACCGCAAGCGCAAACTCCTCCTGGGAAACTCAGTGACTTGAAGGGTCCCTGTCCTCAAGTGAATGGCATGCCCCGGGAAACATGGACTGGACCAGTGTGACTAGCATGCCGTTCTTTGGATTATCTGCAGCTTGCCCGCCACTCCTCTCCATCCTCTACCTCTTATGTTTCTAACTTTTGATTAAAAAAAAATCTGAAATCTTCCCAGGTTCTTGACCAAAGGCATATGGGCCTCTGGGCCTGTCTCTTTGGGGACTGATCTAAGAGCCCATATCCACAAATCCTCCCTGCTGGTTTCCTTATCTGTGACCCTGTAGATCAGATCACAAGTACCTGACATGAACACATTTGGCTGTCCACTCAAACAAACAGAACTCATACTGAAACTATATTGGTTCATTCGAGATGAGTCAGCATAGGTTCATGCAATGTTGGTTCACTTATTCATTCAGGATGAAACTTCATAAATCCATGCACAAACAGATCCATACTTACACGTCCCTCTGAATTTAGTGTGACCACACTATGTAAGAATCAACTGACGAACTGGCTGTGGGTAGATTATCATTGGTCTCAAGATGGAGGAAACTTAAAATTACGCACTCTGACTCCTTCAGAATGGACACGCAAATCTGACTTCCTGTCTCACTTCAATCTTTCCATGATTTGTTTCAGGTAAATTTTCTTAATTGAAGTCAACCGATTTGTAACACTCCTCACTTCTGCTTGTATTTAAGCCTTATTATTAAACTTTGAGATATTTAGTGGATTCCATCTTTTTATTATGCCTCTTCATAAAAATGACTTGACAATAACGAGGAAAAAATAAATATTTATCTAACATTTAGCAACTTTCATCGGCCCACTTCATGTATCTACTCAGCTTGTTTTCAATTCAGCGCTTCCAAGAAAGACCTTCGACAGAAGTAGCAGTTAAACACGATAATGGTTAACAAAATGTTACCTGTCAATTCTATGTCAAAACTATGTGCTTCCATAGTTTTATTTATTGACATTATATTTTAAAATTACTATGTAACAACCAACCACTGTATCAAAATGTGAGGCAAATACAAGATATATGTGTATCCTTTAAGAGTTTGTCAGCTAGATGGATGTATAAGACATCCAGTTTTGTAATAAACAAAAATATGCTGCACCCAGACTGATCGGAGTAAGCATTATGACTAATTTGGAATTTAAACTTCCTTTGAATTTTAGAATGTTAATAGGGAGAAAGGACAGGGACATGCAGGACATCAGACGTGAATCTTGAGATGTCTCCTCTTCTTTAGGATAAAACCACAAACTTGATTTTAAGTTACTGAGACCCAATTTGATCTCACCTGACTTACCTTTGAAATGAGCACTAGTTATTCAAAAGGAGACTGTGTCCCATTTCTATTTTATAATATTAATGAACATACTAATCAAAATCTACTCACCCTTGTTTGTCCTCTCTTCAGGTATGTCGTGAAAGCCGACTGGACCCTGTGGTGGTTAGGGCACTCTGCAGAGTATGTAAAAGATCCTAGGTTTGACACCCCAGCACCACATAAAAATTGCTTTTTGTTGCTGGGACGGAATACCCCACCATCCATCCTTTTATCAGCTCTCCGTCTTTCTGAGTTTTGACCAGCATCGACCAACAAGCTGGGCTCAGTACAGTCCAAGGTTTTTTCCACCATCCTCCTCAAACCTTCTAGAATTCTTACCGTGAACTGTTTTGAAGGTTTTCAAACCACATCATCAGGTAAAGTCACAGCGACAAGCTCACTGCTGGTACCAATTTCTGTCTTAGTTACTTTCTTATTGCTGGAGCAGAGTATCTGACATGCACAACTTGGGAGGAAATTTATTTTAGCTCACAGTTTCAGAAGATCACAGTCTGTATGTTAAAAAAAAAAAGAAAAAGAAAAATACAGCTGGGCGGAGTAGCACATGCTTGTGATTTTATCACTCTATGAAGCTCAGGCAGCAGGGTGACAAGTTCAAAGCCTGCCTCAAAAACCTGCTGAGACTCTGTACCCCATTCCTGAAAAACAAAAAGCTAAAAGATGTAGCCTAGTGTGAAGGCCCTATGTTCAGTCTCAGTAACACACACACACACACACACACACACACACACACACACACACACACGAATACAAAACCTTTTTAAATCAGTCGTTTTAGAAAGCAAGAAATACAGAATTAAGGAGTAGTTCTAAAATCAATCCAATAACAATCCGCCCAAATGAAACTGTAGCGAATATATATTTTCCACACACATGAAAGCTAATACTATTCAAGGACAGTTTTTAGACACATGGCCCTTCCCACAGTTTTTACCGTCATGCAAAGAAACTGCTGGCCACCCATGTGTGTCAGCAAGGGACTCATTTTCACACGTTGGTGCATAATGCCTCTCCCTTGCTTCAGTCCTAACTTTCTGGTCCTTCTCTTCCTGGGAGCATTCTTACACACACCAGGCACCCAGAAGGCAGAGGAGGAGGAGGAAGAGAAGTGGGAACACCTTGTCAAGGCAACCAGCTTGGCTCTGAACCAACTGAACTTTAGCAAATCACCTTATTTGGAGAGAGGACCTCTTAGGTTTCTCTGGGAAGACTGTGAGCTCTGCCACTAGGAAGGCAGAGTAGGAAACCAGTGAACTAGGGATAGAGTACTTTGGTTAGAGCAGACACATACCTTGCTAGGTGGTTATTATTAAAAGCCTTGTTTTTCTGTCTTCCATGCCTTCATGTCCTTTTCTGTTTGGACAGGTGAATCCCAACACCATTTATCACGCCACCAAAATGTCCCTGAATAGTTAAGTTTCAAAGCCTCTGAGGTCAATCAGAAGCAAAACTAACTTGACTATCCTATGAACTTCTAGCAAACTGTGACAGTCCATCCCTCCATTTTTTTAATGAAATAAGTAATTACACCCAACGTGGTAAATTGGACTTTTTCTTTTCTTTTTTTTTTTTTGATTAAGGCATTTGTTGTATGGCAGGTTCTCTGACCTTCCCCGATGGAGGAGGGACAACGCACAGGTGCAGCCCTCAGGGCTGGGAGCCCCTTCTCTGCCTGGGTGTGCAGACACATGGCCATTATCCCCAGGCATGGCTTCTGGTGAGTGCTCTCCAATCAGGCTTGTGGCACATGCCTGTGGCAGATGCCCTTGGGTGCAGGGTGCACACTCCTGGGCCTGAGTAGGGTAGCTGTACATGGGGGTATTTAACAGGACTGAGGCCATGGGACGAGGGCCTGGGAGGCTAGAGAGGAGAGCAAACACTGGAGGGAAGTGGGGCCATTCCTGAGAGTCAACGGGGAGACGATCTGAGAGAGAACAGCTAAGTCATAGATGGTGGTGACTCACCACCTATGCTGGAGCAGGTGTTTCTATACTTCGACCACCTTGTGAGTCACCCTCAGGCCTGTAAGTGGCCTCCCACCTGTGCTCCTGAAAATGGCCACTCATCTATGTAAGTAACTCTCACTCGTAGTAAGGAACCCCAATGGCTCACTGGTTCACCAAGTTGGGCTTCGGCGTAGCTGTTCCTTTGGCCCGCCTGGGTGAACGGATGCGGATGCTCTTGCCTTCTCAGGGCTAGGACATATTAGTTTAGTGTGAAGAGTCTTCAGCCTCACCCTGTGCTTCAGTTCTTTACTCATAAGATTGGAAATTTTCTCATTTCCGATGACGAGCTTCCTCTTGATCCTGCCATGTGCCTAACAGAGTTTTTAAATAAAATAGTATTTTGGATAACATTTAACGATGGCATGGAAATTGAAAACCCAGCAGGAGGTGAGGACAGTACACTTGACGGCTCCTCAGGCATGCTGTGGAGTGGAAAATCTCCAATTCACAGATGAACAGGCTTTAAATATCATTAGTCGTATCTGTATATAAAAACTTTATACCATCCATCCAAATCAAAATCAATGCCCGCACGTGAAAGAATGTGAAATAGTTCTTCAGCAATGTGTTATTGGCCTAAGAACGGAAAGTAATGTGAAGAGCGTGTAACTTTGAACGGAGCAGACTTACAGTTTAAGTTTCAATGCCAGCAATTATCCCCGCCATCTTGAAGGAAAAATCACGACAGCACCAAAATTCTGAAGGAGTGGACAAAAAAAAAAGAAAAACCATCACACAAAACATGAAAATTTGGAGTATTTTGACTTTTTCTTTTGAAAAGTGCACTCATCATCTTCCTTTTAAGGGAATATCCTGCTCATATTCTTACCTAAAAATGATATACAAAGAATACAAATAGTACATAATAATGAATTTACATGTATATATTATATAATGTTTAATCAAGTTATTATGTCTATATATCCAAATATTTCTTTATGCTGAAAATTATGATTTTACTATATAACCTTTTGTGATACACAGACTATAATGAAGATAATTAATATTTCTAAGTTGCAGTGTCACAAGACAAAGAGTTGCATACATCGACTATAAAAATCACGTGGGTATTTTTTCCCATCTTTAAAAAATATATCTCTGTGATACATACCATTTACAATGGACTTGAGAGTTTTGTGTACATACAGAATGCATCAATATTACAGTCCCTTCCCATCCTCATTTTTGGCCCTTCCACACCCTCCACATCCCCGCTAACTCGCACTATCACACCCAGCTGATTCTATAGAATGCCTGTGTTCTGGGTTTCCCAAATCAGAGAAACCTGCAATATTTAACATATTTGATCTTCTGCGTCTGACTCACTTCCCCACTCAGATCACCACTCTTTAGCTCAGCTTCCCACCCACAGAATGGACTGCAGTGGCCATATCTTGAGGCCTTTTCTCTGGATCCAGCTGAGCCCATTTTTGGGATGATTTGATGCAAATTCTTTTTCCTGTATCTTACTGTATCTTTGCTGAGATTCCTTAAAATGGCCTCACTCACCAGTCTACATAAGAAAAGAACCGTAACAATGAAACTTATAAAGCTAGAAAACGTGAGAAAGAAAACGAAGTTAAATTTCAAATTCCTTAGCTGAGTACTGAAAGGTAAATGTTTGTACATTCAAAAGACATTCAGGTTACCATTTATCAACCAGTTCTCTAAGAATAAACTTATATCAAATACCAATTAAGTGAATTTCTACCTTTATTGAACTTAGGTCTATATCAAATTTCTACCTTAAATGAAATTAAGTCTATATCACAAAAGTATACTATACATAAAGCAATAGACATAATGACACACTTAGTTATTTGAGAACTTTTTAACTTTCACCAATTATTTACTCACATTTCACTAATTACTAACATTTTGTCAGACTTGGTTTATCATTTTATGTACCTACCCATCCATAAATTCATGTGGATATTTAGAACATCAGAGAAGGATTGTCCAAGACTCCATTCTATCCATGTTAGAAAAACGCAAAGTCTCCTATGCTTACAGTTGAGTAGGAAGGAACGTCACTAAGATAGAAAACCAGAAGAAAAAAAATCCCTAATATTCACATATTTGGAATATGTTTTACCTACCACAAAAACAGGAATAAGTAACGGTCCACCGATACTGAAAAAAAAAAAAACTGCCCTCTTTCTGAAAAGAATGTCTGTAAAGCGAGTAACGGGCCAGACAGGTCCAGACACCGATCCTGCTTACCTGCTTATGGGAAGAGTGGCTACGGTGGGCAGTCAGCTGAGCTTAAGCTAGCAGTTCCCAGGTGCAGTTTAGGTCAACTCTACGGGCATTAGCTGGGTCCTCGCTTCTTCCGGCACCAGGACATCTGCAGGGAGCTCCATACGATGTGATATGCACCATGGAATCTTGACCTGCACCATGACTCTGCAGTAAACACATTAGAATCGTGGTTATTTCAAGAAGCATGGAAAATGCACTAATGGCCAGCGTACGCACCTTCAAAATGATGCTTACCTGTCACATGGGGGAACAGGCACATGAGTTACGGCGTGCGGCACTCACGCCGAAAGGACTGTAAAACAGCACAGTTTCCAAGTAAGTCTGTTCAACTTACATCTGAAAAGATCCACAAGAAGTCATCACGGTGACATCTGGAGTGTGCTCCCCAGGCAGGCTGTTCAGAGCACACCTGCGGACAAGCCATGGTAAACTTCTGCCTGGACACGGGCCCGTTTTCTGCCTGAGGAAGAAACAGCAGCTCCTCTTCTCTATGGCATGACCACTTTGTGATTCACACGGCTGTCAGCACACTGCCATCAACAGTCTCTTCTTCAACACTGCATAAATGTGAAAAAGAAAGGCCCAAGACCACCACGCAAGTCAACGTTGCTGAGGACAGAGCTGGCTCCGACAGGACGTTTGTTCACTTTCTTTACAAACACTTGAACCCACTCAAGCGTACACTGTCATCTTGACAACTGAGTCATTATCAACTGAACACCAGCAGTATTATACAGGGTTCCTCCTGGGCAGATCAATCCATAATAGTGTCATCATTCCAGATGCTATCCATCTCTGCAAAACACGGACTTCCAAGAAGCTCACACTTCTACTATAGACCAAGGACAAGATCACAATATCATGCTCAATGGGTTTACTTGTCCGAGGCCATCCACAGGCTACAGTATGGGTCAGCTGAGGACTGGGTCGGCCCTGCTCGGATCCTCTGTGCAAAGCAATAACACGTCAGGTACACAGGAGGAAGGGGACGACGCCCTCTGTTGACTGCTCAGGGAACTTACCACATTTCCCCTCAATCCTTGGAAGGAAGGAAAGGTCACTTAAGCGGGGCAGACCAACAAAAGACGAGGGGGCCAAGCCTTGGGATCCCCACGCTTCTGCTTTCCCCCAGCCCACCTACCAGTACACAGGTGATCTCAGGGAGAAAAAGGGGAATCTTTAAGAGGACACTGAGGAGAAGGCCTCCGTGGAGCCTGTCTCCAGCCATGTCCTAATCTTAGGAGGGAAGTGGAACAACGCAAGAAAGATGTAAAAAGAATCCTTCCCCTTGCTGGGGTAAATGACAAAAGCAGCTCCCAAACGCTTCCACCTGGAGAGGTTCCCACGGGCCACGGGGAAATAGGATTTGTTAATGCTGCACTTAACAGCACAGAGGTGAGAAACATTAAAAAGGAAATGAAGCCTCTGGCAGAAGATTCCCTGGGGTTAGCAGACCAGACCGATGAGTTTCTTGGACCCAGTGTTTACACCTGAGCTGAATTCATGTCTGTTATGAGTATCTTGTTCACAGGGGGAAAGAAAGGCACATGAGTCAGAGAGCAGCACTGACTCAACTGGGAGACGGAGCATCTTCTAGGCCGACCGGCTCAGCCAGCCAAAAGTGCATTCCGCAGTAATGTGGCTCCTGGCTGGGATCACAGCACTGAGGACAGGGTTCAAATGCAATCTGTCAGGCAGTTACCTACAGAGAGGGTGAAAGAGTCCATCCCAAGGTCCCAAAATGCTACCGAAGCTTTTAAACTGCACCAGGAGATGGAGGAAACTGCAACGGCCTTCCTACAGTGTCTCCAACGAGAGACTGTTCAGGTTTGACTCCTGAGGGGAAGATCTCCTAAAAGATAGCTTCCTCACTAGGAGTCAGCAGCTATCACCAAAAACTATATAAAACGCGACTAGAAGGATGCGGTGAAAAGCCACTGGAAGAGCTCCTAAGGGAGGCTTGTGGTAAGGCATGAACAGACAGAAAAGCAAGGGTCACGGTCAGTACTGTGGAAAAGGTGGTGGCCAGCAAAAGTGACAGGGTCCCTTCGGGAAAGCCGGACCATCTATTAGATAGAAACAGAACCGGAAAGGGCCACAGGGGGGATAGGAAATGCTTTCAATGTAGAAAGCCGGGCCACCCTAAGATGGAATGCCCCCTATGGAGAAGAGAGGAAGAAATGAACACCCCTATGGCTCTTGATGAGGAACAGGGACAGAAGGGCTCCCCAGAGCCAAGGTCCATAAAGAGCCCTTGATAACTGTAAAGGTGGGAGTAAAGAAGAAGAATCAGCATTCCTAGGAGACACAGAAGTCGGTCAGTCATACTTTAACCACAAAAAGATAAGGTTTTCTCAGACAGACTCCTGGTAGTGGGGAGTGAAAAGGGAAGACACTGTGGTTCCTGTCTTTGAAAATAGGAAAATTAAACTTGAACCGAAAACTACAGGTGGATCCTTCCTGTACCTTTCTGAGGCACGAGTTAATCTTCTAGGTAGGGATCTCAATATAATGCCCAGACTAGACCTGTAGGCCATAGATGGCCCCATTAAGATATGTAGGGTGGATTTAACAGAAGAAGAGGAAAGCCTAGTGATCCTGATGCTGGGGCAAAGGATGGAATCAAGAAAAATTACAAGTACCTCTTGTGAAGGTCACCCTAAAGCACCCAGAAGAAAAGGTCTGTGGGAGACAGTATTCCATTGTAACTGAACGCAAAAGAGGCTTCCAAAAGCCTTGGGACCCTGATGTTTTTGAGGGACTAAAACAGAGACAGGCTGTGGCAACCCTGTACGTCCCCAACACTTCTTTGAAAGCCAGGTGGGTCATACCGACCAGTTCAGGACTAAGGGCTATTAATCACATGATACAAAGCAGACATGTGGTAGTTCCACACCCACACACTCCATTAAGTAAGATGCCTGTGGGTCACAAATGGCTTCCCGTGACAGATTTAAAGTATGTTTTCCCAGACTGTCCATTAGACCCAGAGCGCGGACCTTTTTGTGTTCAAATGGGAAAATCCAATAAATAGGAGAAAACAGCAACATCAGTGGGCAGTGCTTCTGCAAGGATTTGTCGAGGCTCCTAAGCTATTTAGCCAAACACTTGAGTTCATACTGGAGGAGTTCTCTTCTCTCCTCCAGGGACTGATGTTTTATCATGTGTGCATGATTTCCTGTTCCCAGGTGAAGCCAATCCTCAGGTTTCCAGGGCTACCGCAAATCTGCTAGATTTTCTGAGACAAAGGGATTACATCTCTCAAAGGATAAGTTACAATTTACTGGAAGGGAAGTTAAATTTTTGAGTCACCTTATTAGTGGAGGGAGTCAAAGATTAATCCAGAGAGGATTGCGGGAATTAAAAGTTACCTGAGACAAAGATGAAAATGGAACCCGCAAAATTCTGAGGACTGGTAGGTTACTGCAGACTCTCATGCTCAGAAAACTAAAGATCATTACCTTAAGCTGCTAGATGGAGAGTTAGACCACCTCTATAACGGACCCTGGAAGAGCCTAGATGGTCTGATTACAGCTCCAGTTGTCCCACTCCTATTGGTTCAGAAGCCCTCCCATCTGTTACTCTGGACTGATACACTGCAGTTGGGGTACTTGACCAGGACTGGGGTTTCACTTATCCTTAGAAATTAACAGCATTTTGTGCACATACATATCTTGTCAAGGTGACAAGGACTTTCCCACTCTCCTTTTGTCCCTCCCCCTAAACTTCATTGTAAACCTTAAATTTTGCACTTATACATATCAATAAAATGGGGGAAAATTAATAGATCTAGATCCAAAGGGCTAGTCGAGCAAGTACAAGCTACAGCAGCCAGGGCTCTATTAGTGGCAGAAAGCAGAAAGCTCACCTTTGGTGGGGAGACCTTAAGGTTGGCAATTCGCAAGTCCGAGCTACCCTAAACCAAAAGCTGGGCACTGGTTCATAAAGCCATGAATTCTAAAATATGAATCTATACTACTGGAAAAAGGATGATTTAGTATTGATGCCCAATGCTTGTTCAAATCTGGCTAGCTTTGTGGTCTTGAAAAAAGTAGCTAATCCTAAAGAGTTTGAATGTCACTGCGTGGACACTACAGAGTGTCAGACCAAGATCCAGCCAGATTTAAGTGAGAAGTCACTCCCAGGAAGGACCAAACTCTTTGTAGATGGCTCTTCCTGTTTTGAAAGGTAAAAGGCATAATGGATATGCAGCAGTAGCTGGAGAGAATTTAACTGTCATAGCAAAAGGGAGATTGCGTAACAAGGGGTCAGCTCAGTCTTGTGAGCGCCTCACCCTAATCAGACTCTAAAGCTGCTCACTGACACCAGATGGACCATTGGCACAGATGCAAAGTATGTCTCTGAAATAGCCCACATTTGCAGGATTATATAGAATGGAAGGGGACTAATAAACACCCGGGGGAAAGAATTAGCTGATGAGAGTCTACTCAAGGAACTTTCACAAAATCTCCCAATATCTGTGAAAATAGCTGCCACCCACATGAATGAGCATCAAAAGGGAAATTCTTTCAAGGCAGTGGGAAACAGGCTGGCAGATATGACAGGCAAGGAGACTTCCCCGGACGATGAAATAAAAATCCTTAGTTTCAGGGCTGGAGAAATAGCTCAGTGGTGAAAGCAGCTTCCTAGTGAATTCAACACCCTAGGTTTAATTCTCCAGTACCAAATAAACTGGGCATGGTGGTGCAGGCCGATAATCCCAACACTCAGGAGGCTAAGGCAGGAGGATCGCCATTAGTTTAAGGTCAGCCTGGGCTCCATAGTGAGTTCAGGACCAGCCTGGGCTACAAAGCAAGACCCTATGTCAAAAAACAAATCAAAACAAACAAAAATCTTAGTCTCATTCAGGCTGTACCAGAGGCCAATCCTAAGCCTGTGTCCACTGCAGATAAAATAAGAAAGGTGGAAGAGATGGGTGCCTCTCGGGATAAAGAGGAAAAATGAGTTCTGGATCGCAGAAAAATGCTTAACCAACCAGTTATAAGAAAATGAATGATATGGTAACATTGGAAAGGCACCGGGAGCACAGCAATGTGGTATACAGTATGAAGATCGCTGTAGGTATTCATTTCAGGCAAACAAGTCTGCAGGGGCTGTGCCATCTGTCAAAAGATCTTTAAGAAAGGGGGCTATGAGAAAACAAACTCAAGGGAGAAGGCCCCCGAGGCTAATTCCCTTCCAGAGTGTACAAGTGGACTTTGTGGAAATGCGGAGTTGGGAAAGATAAATCATTTAATAGTTGGTCAACTAACTGGATGGGCTGAAGGCATCACCCTAGCAACTACCACCACTGGGACTGTTATTTGGGGGTGATGCTGGGACACACTGCCTCCAGCTTTGGTCTAATTAAGCATGTGGACACAGACAATGGCAATCAGTTTACTTCAACAGTGTTATGCGGTGTCCCGAGGGCACTAAAGATGAAGCAGGACAATAACGCCCTGTGGAACCCCGATCTTCTGGGAAGGTGAACAGAAAGTACCAGAGTCATAAAAAGCACATTGCAAAGCTAATAGCGGAGGCCAAAGTGCCATGCACTAAGTGCTTGGGGATGGCAGTAGACAGGCCAAATTCTAGCCCAGCCAATGCCGCTGTAAGACAGGGCTTCCGAACCAATGAAGGCCTTATGAGGACCTGACTGTCCACTGGAGTCCCCACAACTCTCAGTGTGTACTGGCCTCGGTGGACACAGCTGTGAACATCACTCTCCTTCACGGGAACCCCGACGAGCTCCCAGTTCCCACTGCCTCTACAGAAGGGTACGGCAGTCACCAGACAATGGTCGAGAAAGTGAGGGTGACTTTGGAAATAGGCGGCCTGCCTCCACAGGAATACTGAGTGAATGTGCCCCCTGTGGCTGAACATATACTCGGGGCGGATGTGCTACAAGGGCTTCAGGTGCACACCGACCAAGGGTAAGTCTGTGTGTTCAGGCAGTAGTGACTGTGGTGCCTCTACATCCGTATCACGCCCCGTCAGGGTTGTCCCAAGTGACTCACAACCTTAAAATCATGTAAGTTAGCTGGTGGGCATGAGGATGAAGATGCAGGGATTATATGTCCTACACCCAGCCCTTCCACTTCCTGTTTGGTCCCTGTGCAAACAGATAGCAGCTAGTAGATGACAGTGGACTGTGCAGATCTTAAGTCACCCCTCCCCTACACGCTGCTTTACCAAGCATCACAGACCTCACGGGCCAACCTGCTCATGAACTGGGAACTTACCTTTACGCTGTGGACTTGGCCAGTCCTTTCTTCTCGGCTGACACTGCATCGGTGTCCAGGTCAATTTGTCTTCCCTTGGGAAGCAAGGCAATGGACATTTGTAGTCCTGTCTCAAGGTGACCTGCGTAGACACTCTTGTGCCAGGGCCTGGCGGCCTAGGACCCGGCCTCGTGGGAACATCTGACCTCTGTCTGTTTCATTATACTGATATCACGTTGGCCTCTGATTTCTTAACAGATGCCCAGGTTGCAGCCACCCATCTATGAGAAGGTTTAGCTGGCTGGGGGTGGGCAATCAATGAGGACAAAGTGTGGGGATCTGGGTCACCTGTCACATTCCTCAGTGTTATTTGATTGGGTAAGAGAAAAGATAATTGTGAGGCTGTTACTGATAACATTCAAATGTTTCCTAATCTGAACCAATCGGAAACCTATTTTGGATGACTGGGCTACTGGTGTACTTTCATCCCACAGGTGGCACAGGTGGCAAAAACCTTCACGTAGGTCAACCAGGTAGGGTTAAATATGGGACCGAATCAGCAAACAGAACAGACCTTTTGTGACTACAAAATGCGCAGCGGCCCAGGCTCAGGTCTCCTCAGCAGACCACCAATCAATGCCACTTGTGCTAACCGCACATGTGCCTGTGGATGGTTCTGGGTGGGGACTTTGGCAGGTCCACAACATTTACAAAAGCCCCTTTGGGTTCTGGTCACAATAAGGGTCTGACCAGCAATATTCAATGAGAGAGAAGTAGGTAGTTGCTGTATACTTGGCTCTGCAAGCCACAGAAGTGAAAACAGGAAGATTGCTGACTGCATAACCCATGGAAGGGTGCATCTGAATCTGAACCACCTGACCATGAACTGGTATAGTCCAGACTCCAATGTTAACCAAATGGGGTGCATTATTTGGGGCAGACGAGAAATTTTCCCACTTGTCTCCTGGCTCAGGAATTTTAGGAAGTGCTAGGCCCAATCTGTTTGTAAAAGAGGAATGGAAGGGACTGTTGGCACTAGAGAGCCCCAGTGCCCAGCCCATGTAAACCAGGGTAAGGTAAACCTGTAGCAGGAGCCTGGATTCCTGATGGGTCGTGGAAGGGCTGTACGCCTACTTGTGGGGGTGTGGCCTGTGGAAGGGCTGTACGCCTACTTGTGGGGGTGTGGCCTGTAGCTGCAAACTGAAGTTTTGGTTTTTCTGTTTTAGTATGAAACAGCTACCGGATGTTCCAGCCACTGTGAGGAGCTCCAGGCAGTCTGGCTTGTGTTTACGAAGGACCACAACCCAGTGGCAATAGGTATGGACAGCTGGGTTGTCTATAAGAGCTGATCACTTTGGATTCCTCAGTGGGCTGCACCACCATGGCAAGTAGGGCACCATCCCTTAAGGGAACAAGATCTATAGGAAGATCTTTGGGAAAAGGCACAGGAGTGGGCAGTAGGAATCGACCATGTTTCAGGACACTGTGCTGCACAGAGGCCTGGCAACGATGCGGCAGATACCATGGCAGGAGCCCAGTCTGTAGACAGAGCCCCCTGACTACACAAAAAGCTAGGACGGGTCAGGGCATTGACTGTGAATGTGCCTAGAAGAAGGGGCTGGAAATTATCTGGATGCACAGGATGCAGTGAACAATGTCCCTGGTGTGCATGCAGGGAGGTGTCTTCCCAAGGAAAGGGGGAACACAGCAGGAGGATCGACACATCTGCAGGTGCAGCAGGTGGACCACACTGGGCCTTTCCTTTCTAGCACTGAGCTGCGCTGCTTTGACAGACGCTGACACACAATGGGACTAGGCTTTGCCCAGCCTGTCCTGGTGATGGATCTGTGTCACCACCGGACAAGCCCTACAGCTGCAGGCCTCTCAGTATGGCATCCCACAGAGATATAAAGTGGCAGGGGCCCTGTCATTACTGGGCACCTGATGCGGGATTAGGCAAATGCACGACGTGTACAGTGGATGTGACATGTTCCCTGTCGGATACAAGCTGCATGTATGGATTTGGTGCCTTTTGAGAGATATGCTGAAAGCTTTAGAACCATCAGGAAATTGGTGGTAGAGTATGTTCCCTACAGTTACAGGGTTATTGAATGAATAGCCACAGTGAACAGGTGACAGCCTCCCGGATACGACCCTGCTAGGAACAACCTGCAGAACTAAGGTAGTCCTGTAACAAAGGAAGAGGCTTCAGTGCAACCTCAAGGAGACACTGCTCTTTGCAGCCCTGTTCTTTGCACCGCAGGAGCTCTGGTTTTCAGATGTTGCACTCTACAATGTTGTTGTGGCCCGTGTGCACAGGGCTACACCCTATGGCAGGCATCATGCAACATGGCAGCCCCTTCCTCATGACTATGCATGCAATATGGGGGGGGGGGCGGAAGGCCGGCCCCACCCACAAAACACAGTACCCTGGGAGCAGAGCCTGCACACCTTGCACAATTAGAAAGAAGGAACCAATAATCTCCATATTCTCAAGAGCAAGGGCTTCTGGACAGCAAGGTCCACAGCCTGGTCATGGCTGGATGAGGGCCTGGGATGTAAGTACATAAGGATGAGCTCAGATGTCAGGCTCAGAGTTACCTCATGGTGAGCTCACTACCCTCTTCGATTCACGCTCAGCGAGCCCCAACTACAATACATGAGCCCGTGTGTGCACCAAGAAAGCTTCAGCTTGTGAAGCCCCACTGATGTTGGCTCCTCGTGCCTTATTCGAACTGGATGTCTCACCTCCAAAGCCCACTCTGCAATCTCCCATGTCTGAGAAAGCCCCGTACTGAAATCTGGTGAACTTACACTCAAAATGATACTTACCTGTAACACGGGGGAAAGACACATGAGTTACTGTGATTGGCACTCACGTCAGATGAGGATGAATCATGATGGTTCTCAAATGAGTTCATTCAAAAGACATCTGAAAAAAAAAAGTGCCACAAATGCACCAGGCTGACCTCTTAGATGGCATCCCCACTCACTGGCTATCCCCTTCAGTGCACACCTGAGGATAACCTGTGGTTTATCTCTGCTGACACAGAGGCCCCCTTTCTGCCTGGGCATTGACGAGCAGGCCTCTGCTCCGTCACACCACCACGTCACTTGCACGACTGTCAGCACGCTGTCCTCAGAACACTCTTCAACACCACATGTATGTGAGAAGGAAAGGACCGTGGCCAAGTAAATCCATGGCATTCACAACAGAGCTGGGTCTGCCAGCACACCCTCCCACTTCCTTTCCAAACACCTTAGCTGAGTCAAGGATATAAAAGCGTCTGAAAACTGAGTCTTTATCAAACGACCCCAGTGACATCACCGGGCTTTTCCCTGGGTCGTCTGTTCCAGAAGGGGGTCCGGCCCAGAATCCAACCAATCATTTCAAAGCAGAATTTCTAGGTGCTCACACGCTGCCAAAACTCATGCTCACTGGTTTTATTAAGCACACCATCTCTTCCTGTCTCGACAGCAGCACGCACTGCACAGGGACAAGTTTCAGGGGCTCTACAAATGAAAGTCACATGTCCTGTGGCTCACAGAGGTCCACGAGATCATTTACCTGCAATTCAGTAATACTCCCTGCTGGCCATTTGGGTCTCACAGATATTGCTTTGTGCCTGTAAGACACATTAAGCCTACATATCTGCTACCTGCTGTGTTCATTCGGTGTCCTCCTAGTGTCCTTGCAAAACACCCAAGCTGTCCTGTCACTCAGAGGGCTGTCATCACTTCCTGGATCCTTCCAAGCTCTTACTGACCCATCACCTACATTTAGAGAGAATCTGACCCTTATGAGAGGATAACAGTCAAAGTTCTAAGGATCCTTGTTTGAAAAATTAGCTGGGTCCTCCCTTACTTCTCTGCTGAGACGCACCGCAAAGTACTTGTGGACTCACAGCAGACTTCAGGGGATCTGATGCTGTTCTTCTGTGCATGAGGGTTTTCACCATACACATTCCAGCAAAAGCGGAAGCACTGGAGTTTCACGTTCAACTATGAAAGAGGTTCCCGAAAATGGCTATTTTTGGGGGGAGGGGGAACAGGGTCTCGCTCTGCAGTCCAGGCTGGTCCTGAACTCACTAAGTAGCCCAGTCTGACCTTGAAGAAGGAAAGCCTCCTGCCTTAGCCTCTTGAATTATAGGCCTGTGCCACTACGCCCAGTTTATGAGGTGCTGGGGAATGAAATCCAGGGCCTTGAGCTTGCTACACAAGTGCTTTAATCATTGAACTAACCCTCCAGCCCCAAACTGCTATTTATTGAGTGCCAGTGGCATCTGCTCTGAGCTGTACAAGAGCCAAGACCTCCCAGAATGTCCACTGAGACACAGTACCACCCCCCGAGGCATGCCACCCTCCTATGCACACCTAGATAATGAAGATCAGCGGTACTGCAATGAGGTCCAACGGCCTTATGGGACACAAGGCAGTTCCTTCTCAATGATGTTCCATCTCTGGAGGGAACCCCTAAACAAGTGAGAGAAAAAAAAAAAAAACAGAAGCAAAGTTATAGTGTATGTGACCGTAAGAACAGTCCACACCCTGGCCAAAGAAAATACTAAGCTGACATTTCAAACATACCTGTACGATGGGAACAATCCCAGTGCACACAATGAGGCCTCAGAGAGCATCCTTCACTACCTGGACTCCTGTAAATTCTGCTATCGTTAACGTCTATCTTGGCAGGGAGAAAAAAACCACACCAATCACCACAAGATTCAGCTCCTCATGGGCCTAGTCTCTGTCATCCCCTTTCTTTCCCATAGGACAAAGCTTCACTCACACTACGTGTTAAGACCCAAGCCAGTGTCCTCCCTGACCTGAGCATCTGCAGTGGAAACACAGGACCATAAGGCCGAGAAGCACCAATCCTCATTCTCCCGAGTATGAAGTAGAAAGTTGAACAGTCCCAGGAATCATCTGTAACCATGCCTGCACTCACTTCTAGGTTGGTATGAACCTTCCCTGAGGATGCTTTGTGGCTCCCTGACATGTCACACACGCCTATAGGAAACACATCAAGGTCCACTGATTGACCCCATGTCCCCTTCAACTGGCCTGGTTAGAATTCCACTGATCATTTAAAATACCTGCAAACCCAATCTTGCTATGAGAGGCCATTGGGAACTCCACAGATAAAGCATTGGAGATGATTCTTGTTTTCTGGAAATAAAAACCAGAGAGTTTCAAGGGTTGATGATGACAGGAAGTACTCAACAAAATATTTAACCAAAGGCCCTACTTGCAGCTGCTTCCACTGGAACACAATAAATGCATTACAGGCCAGCAAAGTCACATTCCAAATGATGTGAAGACAGTCACCTTGTTTGGTGCACATATCAAAGGCAGTGTGAAACAGAACAGGCCCCTAGTGAATTCACTTGGTAGCCATCGGAAGGCAGGTGCCCAGGAAGTTGGCATCGCGGCACCTCAGATGTGGTAACCAGGCAAGCCTTTCAGAGCACCCCTGAGCACAGCATCTGCTTAACCTCTGCTTATCCAGGGGCACCGTTTCCACCTGGGGTGGGAGCAGCAGATTCTGTGTACCATTATGTGACCACTCTGTGATATGATGTATCTGTCAGAACATCAGTATGAACAGCCTCTTCTTTCACACTGTGAACACACACACACACACACACACACACACACACACACACACACACCAACCAAACCATAAAGATCATACAGGTCAGAACCAAGCTGGCTCCATAGCACGGCACCCCATTCCCTTCTACACACATGAATAAAGTCAAAGGCCCATTACTGTTCAGAGAACTGAATCGTAGGACCCGAGCACCAGCACCCTTTCTTTTATTCCCTGCAGGCCATTCCATGAGGATGTCATCCATTTTGACTATGACCAACGACTATAAATAGGGATGCTTAAGGTACACCTTCCTTCTCTCCTTCTCTTTACCTTCAGGGAAATTTGGGCTCAGTGGACCTCCTGAGAATCCCATCACTGCTTACCTGAGCACCTGTACCCAAAGCACAGGTCCAGGCTCCAGGCTTCCGCCAATACTTTCCTCAGTTTACAATCGCATGTCCTCTACTCCTAGAGAAGGTCACCTGTGCACTCACCTAGACGTGGGGAAAGTACCAGCAATGGCCTTCTGTCCCTAAAAGGATGTCTTTTGTAACGTCTGAAAGATATACCAGAATAACCTCTTGTGTACTTATACCACTGCTCTGGTCTGCCAGCAGAAGGTCCAGACATCTGTGTCATTCAGGGGTCTGGCAGAGCACCGAGACGTTGGCGGGTGCCCTGTGACAAACTACGTAAGACAAGACTTTCGTCTCTGGAGAGAACAGCACCCAACACTCTCCGGTCTGTATCCCAGAGGCCACCGGGTGAGCACTCGCTGGGTCCTCTCTTATCTTCCTATAGGACCACTGTAAAGTACACAGAGTCTCAAGAGAGCCTTCAACACCATCTGAAGCTTGTGCACAGGACGAATGACCCAGGAGCGTTTTCACCTCATGCTTGAAAATAAGAAGGGGGATATAATGATTTCACATTTAGTAACAGAATAAATAGAAGCAGTATTTCTATAGTGAGTAGCTCTGGAACCACCTGTGAAACTGCAGGGGCCAAGAACTCTCGAGGTTGTTTCTCCTGAGACACAATTTCCTCACCTGCCCACCAGCTATGCGATGAGGTGGACACTCCTTGGTACTTACCTGTTCTTAGGTTCCGGTCACATTTCTATCTTCAGAAATGCCCAGGATTGGAGAGAACCTGGAGAAAATGCAAAAGAAAAAGCACACTGGGTTACAGCGGAAGACACAAAACCACTGCACATTTCCTTAGCAGAGAACTCCTAAAGGGACATTTCAAACCTACATTGGAGCTTGGACTGTTCTGACAGAACAGTACATAAGTCCAAGTAGACTATAAAATGCGTCCATGCTTAAAGCTACCCAAAAGGCCAGGAAAAAAAAAGCACCACCCATCAGCTCAACGTTACTCCCCCACAGATCCCACATGCGACATGTATGTTCCCTATCACAAGACAAGTGTTCATGCATAGCTACAAGTGTCACCAAGGTCTCCATCCTGTCTCCTCTGAGCACCTACCTCCCAAATGAGGGGCAAAGATGGCAAACGGACACCAAGTCTCACTTACCGGTATTTGGAAAGGATGGGCAGTGACCCTCTGAAGTCTTCGGACTCACGCCAGCACTGACCTGGGTGGCAGTGTGGCTCCTCTCGGTGGTGTCTTCATGCCCAATGTGATGAACCTGGAAAAAACAGCCACGGGGGAAAACACACCAAGAAATACTGATTGGCCCTGCTTCCTTGCACAAGCTTACCCGACAATTCTGTTCTTCACCGAGACTCTCTCCACAGTTAACTTCACTACCTGAGTCCTACAGGAATTTCACAGAAGGGGTTGCAAGACAATTCTTACACTCTTGAAAAAAAAAAAAAGAAAAAACAGCTGAAACAGTTTCATTGGTTTAGGTTGGTGGGGGTGTCAACAAAGAAAATCACAAAGTCTGTATTTACACACTCACAGCTCCGAGCACTCCAAATACCCCCGAGGCCAGCACATTTACACGGGTGCTCACTGACAACACTCGGGACAAGTGGTGGTGGTACCTTGCTCGTCAGCTGGAGCACAAAGAACAAACCACAAGAGTGCCAGTGTACTCTCCCACGTCTGTCACAGAAGGAGCAGGTGTCCCAGCAGGAGAAATGGCACCATCTCAGAAGCGCTCCTCGGCCAGGCCCTTGACAGGACACCTGCAGACAGCATGTGGTCAGCTCCAGGGGTAGCAGTGGCACCTGCCCTACCTGTGGAAGAACAGCACACGCTGCGCACCGTGGTATGACCACTCTGTGACTGACTTGCCTATCAGCATACTGCCATCAACAGCCCGTTCCAAATACAAAGTGGGATCATGAAAACAGAGGAAGAAAACCATGAGAATGCACGAAGTTCAGGACAGAGCTGGCTCTGCCAGGACACCTGCCCAATCCCTTTATGAGCACCTGAACCAATTCCAGGACACACTGCTATCTATTAAAGTGCACTATAATGAATTAAACACCAAAAATATTCCCTGTGCATACTCTTGGGCAGGCCATCTCATACTGTCATAGAACCAGCCTGCAACCAACTCCAGACAGACAAATTTTGAACATGCATTTCCATCTTTGGCACACAAAAGGCAACCCCATGCTTACTGGTTTAGCTAAATACTCTGTCCTTTCTTACCTGAGCGTGTCCACCCAAAGCATGGTGACGGGCCTTGGGAGCTCCACCAACTGCTACCTCGGTACCATCATATGTCCTATGCTGTCACGGAGGGCCACACCTGTACTTACAAGGACACTGGTGAAGTAACTGTGATGGGCTTGTCTGCATTGAGTGAACGCTTGAGCTGAAAGAGACACCAAGACAGCTGACGGTTAACCACGTAATACTCTGCCCTCCACCAGCAAAATGTCTAGACCTTATCGTCATTCCGTGGGGTCTGGTACTCTCCTGGACCCTCACAAGTGCCCTCTACTTAGCATGTAAGGGAAAACCTACCCTTCTGGAGAGGACACCAACCAGAACACGCAGGTCTGTGTCCCAGGGGCACATTCCATGAACATGACTGAGTCCCTCCACTGAGACTGCTGTTTAACACACGCAGACTCACCGAAGGGTTCAGTATCTGATGCTTACACATACTATGAGTAACATTAGGATTTTGCCTCATACCTGGCAAATAAGTGAGGAAAATCATAGCTACACACATGACACTGGAATATACATCTCATAACAGTGTTCTGAATGAGTGGCTACAGCATCACCTTTAAACCTTGTAGGAAGATCCCGCAGTAACATTGTCTGGCCATCCCGCAAGGCTCGCCCCGTATGCACATGCCTAAATACTGATGATCAGTGCCAAAGCAACGATATGGAATCACTCTGACCCTTACCAGACAGAACCCTAACCTGAGTTCTAGCCGCAAACTTGTCTTATGATTCTTGGAGCTCAAAGAAACCTTTCAGGAAACAGGAAACAAACGTGGATCAGGTTAGAGTATATACTATAAAGCAGCAGACTGACCTGCCTACTCCTGGAGAGACATTTCAGCAATGGCAGGATGCTTCATTTGCTGAGGACAGTATTTTCCCAGAGTTCTTCCTTGAGTAAATGTAAACGCTTATGCTCACTCCTACCCGGAAAGGGACCAGCAACCTATACCACACTCTATAGGGTCCATCCAATACTGCTGTGTCCACCATCCATGTTTCCTACCACAGGGTAAGTGTTCACGCACAGCCATGGCTTATGATCCAAGACATTGCCCTTTCTCACCTCAGAACCAGCAACCCAAGCAAGGGGCCCAGAAAGCCTAGGACACCAGTGATCACAGACCTATGTTCAGGGAAGAAGGTAAGGTCTCCTTTGAAGGTGCCTGGACCCGGTTAGCACTTCTGTGGGTATCACCGTGGCCCCTTCTGAGAAAGTGATGGTCGCCCACGATGACGTCACAATCACCGTAAGAAATACCCATTTGCTATGTGTTTCCTTGTACAAGCAAAGCTGTACAAGCAGATCCCTACTGCAGCTTAACTACCTTGGCCACTTGTCACATCAACTCCCCAGAAATGAAGCCAGTTCTTACATTCTTGAATAAAAATATGAAAGAGTTCCAAGGGTCAATGTTACTAGAGGTCATCACTAAAAATCACAAACACTCCTGCTTAACACTTCTACCCTTTCAAGCCCTGAAAACACATTAAGGATCAGCAAATCTACATGGAAAACGATGTTTTCCTGGAACACTGGGAGAGCCACGTGTTACGCTGCTGGCCACCTGTGTCAGAGGTAGGTTGAAATACATAGGTTCCCAATTGTACTCATGCAACACGCACCTCAGAACAGTGTTCCACATCTGAAGGTGGCGGCATCTGATGTGTTTACCAGGCCAACCTGTTAAATCACCATGAAGATAAACACACAGAGAATACCTGTTTGGCAGAGGTTCCCGCTATACGCGAAAAAGAACAGCAGACCTGCTCTGTGAAATGACCACCTTGTGACTTACTCGACACTCAGCATACCCTCACCAAGAGACTCTTCTTCCACACTGTGTATGTGGAAAACAAAAAACAATGAAAAAACATGCTGTTCAGGTTAGAGTCAGCTCTGCCAGGACACCTGCCTGGTCCCTTTCCCAACACTTGAACCTATTCAAGGATACACTATGATCCTTACGAGTGAGTTGTTACCACTGCATGCCAGCAATATTACGTCCTCCTGGACAGGCCGTTCCATTCCATAACTATGTCATAAGACCAGACTACAACCCACCGGCAAAATATGGCCTTTTAAGGCGCTCGGTCTTCTGCCACAGACGGAGGGCACATTCCTGCTCACTGGGCTTGCTAAGTACACAGTGTTTTCTTATCTGAGCATCGGCACACAAAGCCCAGCAACAAGCCTCAGGGGCTCCGGCCTCACTTCCTTCTGTACATGAAGATCACGTATCCTGTGCTCTCATGCACTTCAGCAATACTGCACAATGAACTTCTCAGCCTCACAGCGAGGCATTGAGCTGCGCCTGGAGGTCACAGCAAGACAACCTGTCTTCTATCTGCACTACTCCTCTAGTCCACCTGCAAAATAGTCAAGCTGCCCTGTCACTTAGGAGCTGCCATCACTACCCAAATCCTTCCAGGTAATTAGTGATCCACAAACCACATTCAAGAAATCCGTCCCTCTTGAGAGGAAACCAGCCAAAATTCCCAGAGGTTCACTTTGAGAAAATTAGCTGGGTCTTCCCTTAACCCTCACCAGAGGGCCCCACAAAGCACTCCCGGACTCACAGCAGGGTTCCAACTTCCAGCAGGATCTCATGATGCTTCTAGGCATGGGGGGTTTTCCCCCACAAACAGTCCAACAAGGGGGAAACACTGGAGTTTCATGCACAATAACGCAAGCAGCACCTGAAAACAGCATCTGCTCTGAGACCAAAAGGAGCCCTGACCTTGTGGAATGGGTGCCCCTGGGACAGGGCAGCATCTCCTGAGGCATCCCTACCTACACACCTGAATACGGGTGACCAGTGGCATTACAATGAGGTACCTAACAGACATAAGACCACCTCTGCTTGATGACTGCTCAGTTTCCAAGGGCACCTCTAACAAATGGCAAGAAAATAAAGGCCAGGTTAAAGCTTATGTGACCATAATAACAGCCCTTGCCCCATCTACAAAAAATCTTAACACATTTCAGGCCTACCTGGATAATGGGACAACTCCAATGGGAACAGTTTGGTTCCAGAGTCCATCCTTCATTATGTGAACTCCAGGAAACTCTCCAGTTCTTAACTGCTACCTGGGTGGGGAGTAAAAACACAAATTACCAGAAGACTCAGCTTCTCACTAACCCAGCCCCAACGTCCTCTTTCTCTTCCATATGGTATCCCTCACACGGCAAATAGAAGACAGATTGTCTTGCTGTGACCTCCAGGCCAGCAACATTCCTGCACTACTGCTTGCAATGGAAACACAGGACCTAGTATCACTGACCCTCAGTCCTCTACTTATATAGACAGGAAGGTCATTTGTCCTGGGAAGTAATCTGTGCCCATAGCAGCACGTACCTGGAGGTTGGAATGGCTCTTTGTGACGACGCTTTGTGGCCCTGTAGGAAACACATCAGGAAACACCAGTTGGCCCCCGGGACTCCTGGAAGAGGACAGCTGAGAATTCTTTTGGTCATTTACATCAGTTCTAGAGCCAAGCTCGCCACCCGAGTCCTTGCTGAACTCCATGGAGAAAGCATCCTGAGATGTTTCTTATTTCTTAAGAGATAAATGAAAGGGTTTCAGAGTCAGTGTTAACTGGAAACACTCACCAAGAATTTTACATGTAAAGAAACCTGCTCTTGTAGCTCTATCACTCGGAGCATGGAAAACACACAAGGGTCACCAAACATACATTCAAAATAATGCTTATATGTATGTGGGAGACAGTCACACGGGTTACCTTGTTGGGGGCACTCATGTCAAAGAGAATAAAAAAGAATTGTTCCCAAATGAGTTTATTCAATGAATATGAGAAAACAAGATGATGTCCAGGAATCAAATCTGGTGACATCTAAGATGCATTTGCCAGGTAAGCACTTTGGTGCACAAGTGAGTGTACCACGTGGTTAACTTCTGCCTAGACAGAGGACCCTTTTCTACCTCAGAAAGAAACAACATTCCCTATGCTCCGTTAGGTGATCATCTTATGACTTCAGTGACTTCTGCTGGCTGACATCAAAAGTCACTTCGTCAACACTGTGTATTTGTTAAAAAGAAAAGACCAAGGCTATGCAAATCCCTACCAATCAGATTGGAGATGGATCTAATAGGACATCTGCCCACTCCCTCTCCAAACTCCTGAACTGATTCGATGTGACATAGCATTGTACTGACACACCCCTGAAGGCAACATATCAACTGAAAAACAGCAACCTTACCTGGACTTCCTCCTGCTCAGCCTGTTCCTCGACAGAGTCATCAGTCCAGACTGCAAGCAATCTCTGCAAATAGGACCGTCTGCTTCTCTCCTACAATATACCAAGGGTAAACTCACACTTACTGGGTTACTGGGTTTTCCAAACAGTCTTTTCTTACCTGAACATCAGCAAGCCCCTGAGGCTTTGGAATTGCTTATGTCAGTACATAAGGTCACATGTCCTAAGGACTCACAGAGACTTACAAGGGCACTTACCTGGACTTGCAATAATATTCCATGATGCACACTTCAGGCCGTAAGGTGTTGATCCATTCCTGGAAGATGCAGCAAGACATCCTATCCAGTGACCGCACAGTTCCACTTGTCACCTGTAAAATATGCAAGCTATCCTGGGATCCAGGAGCCCACCATCACTATCTGGCTCCTACCAGGAGCTGACTGACACATCTACCATGATCAGAAAAAAATATGAGCCTTTTAAGAGGAAACGAGACAAAATTCCCAGGGGCCCAGTCTAAGAAAATTAGCTGGGTCCGGCCACACTCCCCAGCAGAGAACACTGTGAGATACTCCAGGATTCACAGCAGGGTCCACCAGGATCTGATGCTGATTCCTGTGTGCATAAGGGTTTTCACCACACACGCTGCAACAATCATCACAGTTTTATACTCCACAGTGCAAGAGGTACCTGAAAATTGCTATCTAGTAAGTGCCAGTGGCCTCAGGGAGCCTAGATCTTGCAGGATCTTCTGAGGCACACCTCCTTCTTCCACCCACCAGGATATTGAAAGATCCTTGGCACCACAGTCAGGTATGAGTACTTTGACACTTACCAGACGAAAGGCCATCTCTTCTGGATAACTTTCCATCTCTGGAGGAAACCTGTGACAAAAGAAGAAAAAAACAGAGCCCAGACTATAGCATATGTGAATGTACCAACAGCCCATGCCCTAGCCTAAAAAAGCTCAAAACACACATTTAAAACCAACTTGAATGATGGCACACTCCAATGGGCACAGTGTGGTTCCAGAGTCTATCCTTCACTACATGAACTGCTGGAACTCCCCTACTGCTACCTGGGCAGAGAACAGAAAAAAAAATTCACCATCAACCACAGGGGTCAGCGCCTCACTCAGTCTGCCTCCAGCATTCCCTTTTTGTTCCACATGACTTGTTTTCACTCACACTACCTGCAGGAGCACGGCCATTACTTTCTGACTTGACTACCTGCAAGGGGAACAAAGAGACTAAAAGCCTATGGTCATGAATCCTCACTTCTCTGTGCATGGAGAGGAGGGTCACTGTTCTTGGGAAGTCACCTATGCCCATGCCAACACTTACCCTGAGGACACTTTGTGCCTCCTGAGATGTCACACACCCCTGCAGGAGCATACCAAAAAATGCCAAGTGGACCACTGATATCCCTTCCAACTGGACATTGGAGAAGTCCCTGGGTCATTCACATTACTTTCAGAGGCAGGTTCACTACCTGAGGCCTTGCTGAACTCCTCAGAGAAAGCTTCAAGGAATACTTCTTAATGTTCTAAAAGCAAAACCAAAGAGTTTCAAGTGTTAATTTAGACAGGAGGCACTCACAGTTTTAACTGAAAAGCCCTGGTTGCAACTCTATCCCTAAGAGCACGGAAAACACACTAAAGGCCAGCAAAGCTCTATTCAAAATGATGTTACGGCGGGACAGATGGATGAGTTTTCTTGTTGTGTACTCGTGTCAAAGGAGGTGGAATCACAACGTTTTCCACAGAAATTTCATTCAATGGACATCTGAAAAGAAGGTGCTCAGGAAGCAAACACGGTGACATCACAGATGTACTCCCAAGGAAAGTGTCTCAGAGCACACCCAACGACAACACGTGGTTAACTACTACTTCTTTTTCAACACTGTACGTGTGGAAACGAAAGGACCAAGACCACGCAAATCTGCATGGCTTAGGATAGCGCTGGAACTGCACAGACACTTGCCCACTCCATTTACAAACTCCTGATCCAATTCAAGGACACGTGACCATCCTGATGACTGACTAGTTATCTATCAAGAACCAGCAACATTACCTAGGCTTCCTCCTAGGGAAGCCATTCCACAACATGATCACCGGCCCAAATTACAGCCAATCTCTGCTGATATGGACTTTCACACTGTTCACTCTTCTACCATACAAGGAGATCACTGGGGTGCTAAACACTGTCTTTTCTTTCCTGAGTATCAGCATGTAAGGTATGCTGACAAAACTCAGGGGCTGCAGGATCACAAAGGTCACGAAGGTCATATATCCTATGCTCTCACAGAGATCCAAAAGGATGCTTACCCGGTGTTGTGGTTTGAGCCTCCTCCAAAAGACTCATGTGCCTATGGATTTTGTGCATTGTTGGACAGAGGGGCTTGGCTAGAAGTGGCAGATGCACAGGGCTTGACCTGGAAGCGTGTGTGATAGCTCTGCCCTTGCTCCTTTCTCTTATACTTGTCTCTGTTCTGCCACGCCTTGAGGAGTTCTTTGGCTCTGGGTTCACCATGTGGTTTGACCATTTCCAGCCACCCACCTGTGAATGGACTCTGACCTTCTGAAACTGCCAGTTAAAATAAATCTTTCCTCCTTTAAATTGTGTCTGTTAGATACTGTGTCACAGCAGGGAATGAAAAACTAAGATACCTGGATACCGGTAACAGTCCATATGGGCTGTTTCAGTTTCACGGTGAGGTGTAGGATGCATGTGACAGAACACACATCCAGAAAACCTATCTGGTAACCGCACCATTTACTGGTCTGTTTAAAAAATACCCAATCTGTCCTGTCATGGAGGCCTCCACCATCACCACAGGGACCTTACCAGGTGCTCACTGATCAAACGAGATTCAGAGAAAATCTGACCCTCTTGGAACAGAACCACCAACGTTCTCAAATTCTCCAAAGTTCTCAAGGGCCAAGTGTGAGAAAATTAGCTGTATTTACCTTTACGCCTTGGCACAGACTACTGCAAAGCACTCACAGACTCAGAGCAGGATTCCAACATGATCCAATGTTGCTTGTTCTAAGTACAAGAATTACCACCACATAGATCCTGATAAGAGGGAAGAGACACTGCAGCTCCAGACTTAACAGTGCAAGAAGTACCTGAAAACTGCTACCTTCGAGTGAGAGTGGCATTTGTGTTGAGCCTCCAGGAGTCAAGATCTTCTAGGACGTGTGCCACTGAGACAAAGCAGCATCTTCCATGGCCTTCCTCCCTCCTCTGCCCACACAGATTTTGAAGATCAGTGGCACTGCGATGCGGTATGATGACTCTGACTCCTAACAGCACAAGATCATTGCTTTCACTGTCCATCATCGGAGGGAACTTATAACAAACGGAAAAAAACAGAGGCCAAATTATACATCACATGATTATTACAACAGCCTTTGGCCCTGCCTATGAAAATTCAAAGTACACATTTCAAACCTAGCTGTGTTATTATAGCACAAGTCCAATGGGCAAAACGGGGTTCCAATTTCACTGTGGTTCTCCTTTATTACGTAAATTCCTGGAAACTCCTTTATCCTTACTGATACCTAAGCAAGGAGTGAAGGAAAAAGGAACTATCACACGTCTTCTCAACACTGATCCAGCCTCCAGCTCCCCCTTCCTCTTCCACATAAGCATTCACTCCCAGTCCCTGCTCGAGCAAGGCCAGAAGCGTGTCATACCTAACTTCCTGAAACATAAACACGGTGCCCTTAAGACCTAGGGTTACCAATACTTAGTAGGCCCCAGTGCATGGAGAGGAGATTCATAGGTCTGGGGAAGTCACCTGTGCTCATGCCAACCCTCACGTGGAGACTGGAATGGCTCTCTGCGAAGATGTTTTGCGGTTCCTTAGATGAAAGAAAAATCCCTGTAAGAGACACAGCAAGAAATACGGATTGACACTGCTTCCACTTGAGGAGGGCACCTGAAATTATGTTGGTCACTCACGTTAATTCCAGCGCCAAGCTCACTGCATTGGCCCTTATGAACACCAAGGAGAAAGCCTTCTGAGGTGTTTATTGCTTTAAAAAAAGTTTCAAGGGTTAAAGTTGACTTGAGGCACTCACCAAGAATTTTACAAAAGCCTCAATTGTCCCACTACCACTAGGAGCATGGAAAATGGATGACAGGTTAGCAAACCTATGTTCAAGATAATGCTTACCTGTGGGTAAGCATGAGGCACATGAGGACAGTCACGTGGGTTACACTCAAGTCACAGGGGGTGTGGTACAGGAAGGTTCCCAGTGATTGCATCCAAAGGACATCTGGAAGAAATGGGGCCAGCAGGCAAAATGACAAGACCTACCTGTGTTCACCAGGCCGGGCTTTCAGAGCACGCCTGCGGACGACACATGGCTAGCCTCAGCCGAGACAGCGGCGTCTTTTCTATGTGAGGAGGGAGCAACAGCCTGTCTGCTGCATGACATGAGCACTTTGTGACTCACCTGACGTCAGCACGCCGTCATCAACAGCTTCTTCTTCAATACTGTGTATGTGAAGAAGAAAAGACCTCACCAAGCAAATCCGTGTCTTCCAGGATAGAGCTGGCTCTGCCAGGACAGGCACTCACTCCCTACCAAACACGGAACACCTGCAAGGATACACTACGGTCCCGACAAGCGAAGCATTATCCACTGAATGCCAGCGACGTTGCCTGGGGCTCCTCCTGGGCAGGGCATTCTACCCGAGGCTCGTCAGCCTACACTGTGACCAATCACCGCAAAATATGGACTTTCAAGGAGATCACTCTTTTACAGTCGTCAAAGGGCGAACTCATTCTCACTGGGTTTGCTAAACAGCCTCTTCTTATCTGAGCATCAGCATGCACAGCACAACCAACCTCGGGAGTTCTGTCATGACTTACTTCTGCCATCAAATGTCACACTGTGTGCTGTGCAGAGAGCCTTTTAAGGCTCTCCATGCAGCGTTGAGTAGTGCCTGGAAGACATCTTAACACCATCTGCTAGTTGCACTGGACTTCAGCCTGCCAGCAGAATACCCACTGTGCACTTGTCACTCAGGAGTCTACCATCACTACCCAGATGGTGCTAAGTGCTTACTGACTTACCAACCAGAATAGGAGAACACATGACTCTACTGAGAGGAAATAACCCAAAGTTTCCGGGGTCCAGTCTGAGACAATTAGCTGGGTCCTCCCTCAGTCCTTGGGAGAGACCACTGCAAGCCACTTGTGGACTCCCAGTCGGGGTTTAACATGATCTGACACTGTTGTTTCTCTGCACAAGGGTTTTCACCACAGACATCCCAGTAAGAGGGGAAACACCAGCGTTTCAAAAGCAACAATGTGAGCAGTAACTTGAAATTGCTATCTAATGACTGCCAGTGGCATCTGACTTGAGGCCCACAGGAGCCAAGACCTCGCAGGATGTGTGCCATGAGACAGTATCCTCTGGGGGGCATCTCCCTCCTCCACTCATGTGGCACCCCAGTCAGGTTTGATGGCTTTAATCCTTTCAGGCCATAAGGTTGTCTCTTCACAAAGTCTGTCTCTGGATAGCACCTCAAGCAAATGAGGTAAAAAAAAAAAGGGGGGGGGGTCAGGTTATAGCTTATGTGGCTTTAACAACAGCCTATGCCCTTATCTATACAAATCCTAAACATTTCAAACCAATCTGTATGACGGAACAACTCGGATAGGAACAGCGTCGTTCCACAGTCCATCCTCCACCACACGGACTCTTGGAAACACCCGTCTGTGTACTGCTACCTGGGCAGGAAGTGAAGTCACATCAATGTCCACAAGAGTCAGCTCCTTACTGATACAGTCACCAGCATCCTCTTTTACTGCCAGATGATACTTCCTAACTCATAGTACCTGAACGACCTTGGCCAGTCAGTCACCTGAAATGGGACCAAAGGGCAATAAAGACCTAGGGTCATCAATCCTCACTACCCTACATGGATAGGAATGCTCCCAGGCCTGGGAAGTCATCTGTAACCATGCCAGCACTTACCTGGATGTTGGTATGGCCTCCCTGAGGATGCTTCGTGGCTCCCTTTGGTGTCACACAGCCCTGCAGGAAATACACCAAGAGAGACTGGCCCCACAGCCCCTTCAACATGTGAAAACTCTGTGCATCATTCCCATCAGTTCCAGATCTGAGCTGACACCTTACTGACCTCCAAGAAGAAAGAGTCTTAAGACACTTCTTAGTCTCTTTGAAACACCAGCATTCCAATGGTTAATATTCACAGGAGGTCCTGTCTAAGAATTTGACCAAAAAAAAAAAAAAAAAAAATCCTTACAGCACCTCTGACCCTATGAACATGGAAAATCCACTAAGGGCCAGAAAACTTACAATCAGAACGATACCTACCTGTGACGAGGGGAACAACCACATGCACTACTTCCTTGGGCACTTATATCAAAAGCAGTGTAAAACAGAATGGTGCCCAATGACTTCATTTGATAAGACATTTGAGAGAAGGTATCCATGAAGCAAACATGGTGACATCCCAGACGTGTTCACCAGGCAAGCCCTTAAGAGCACACCTGTGGAAAATACACACAGTCTCACGGGAGCTTTCAATAATACCTGATGCTTACGCATATGATGAATGAGGCAAGAAGGTTACCACATCAACCTTGGCAATAAAAGGGGAAAAGAATACTCTGACAAACAATAATGGACGGAATAAATGAAAAGAGTTGTCTCTACACAGTGGTTGCAGAACCACCTCTGAATCTACATCAGCCAAGAACTCTCGAGATTATACATCCAGGACACATGACCCCACCTGAGGCACACCCTCCTCACCAGCCCACCAGAATGTTGGACCTCAGCAGCATTGTATTTGCAAGGAGGGAGAAACTCCTTGACACTTACCTGTCATTGAGCAAGGTTCCAGGCACATTTCAAAAATACCCAGCACGAAGAAAACCTGTAAAAATGCATTAAAAATGAACACTAGGTTAGACTGTGTGACACAAAATCACTGCATGCGTCCTAGGCAGAAACAATTATGAAGAGACAGTTCAGCCCAACCTGGATGCTTGTGCTATTTTGAGGGGAACAATATATAAATCTAAGTAGACTGCTAAAATCTGTCAACACGTCGAGCTACCCAGGAAGGCAGCAAAATCACCACCCATCAGTAGGAAGTCACTGCCTCAAGGATCCCACGTGCAGCACATACTCCCTACCACAGGATGTGTTCTCCCACTACAACCAGTACCACCAAGGACCGTGCTGTGCTGTCTTACCTGAGCACCTGCAATCCAGACAGGGATCAGGAAGGTAGAACACCAGTCCTCACTTACCTGTACCTGGGAAGGATGGGTAGTGGTCCTGCGAGGTCTCCTGAATGCACACCGGCACTGACGTGGTAAGAGCACATGGTTCCTCTCTGAAGTGTCTTTGGACCACTGTGACCCCACAACCCCTGGGGAAAACACGTCGAGAAATACTGATTGGCTCTATTTCCTTGCCCAAGAATTCCTGAGAATTTGGCTCATCAATGAGACTATTTCAGGAGGTAGTTTCACGACCTGAGTCCTCGCTGAACTGCACAGAAAAGGATCATAATTCTTCCACTCCAGGAAAAAGAACCACATGAAAAAGTTTCATGGGTTAAGGTTCCCAGAGGCGTTAACTAAGAAAATTAGAAAAATCTGTGCTATACCTTTGTAGCTATGAGCACTGCAATGGACTTGGTATCAGCAAACGTAAATGTTTTTCTTTCTAAAAAATTTTATATACATGAAATCTAAATTCTATAGCCTATTAGGAACATATATATTGCTTGGGGAAATGAATGATGATCTACACCAATTTTGGCCTCTTCTCCCTTCATTCTTACCCTTGACCTATGTTTTCCTGCCCCCATTCTCAGACATTCATCCTTTTCCTGGCAATCCATGCCCCCTCTTTCTACCCTGTCTCTCATGTTGGGGCTTTCTCATCCCATTATTTTTGTAAATTTCATAAGAGGGACACCTGTCTATAGCCAGTCTTTTGTGTTTGTTCTATTTCACTGAGCATTATTGACTCAAGATGGCCCACGTTTGTTCAAAGGCTTTATATCTGTCTTTATAGCTGCATAGTATATTGCTTCTAGGTATCAAATTTTCCTTATCCATTTCTTTACTGATGGGAAAGTAGGTTGTTCCCAGGACTTATGAATTGTGCTGCTATAAACATGGATGTGCATGTGTCTTAATGGCATACTGACTCTTTTCAGAACATGCCCATTAGGGCAGCAGCCGGATCAAATGGGATTTCTAGTCTCAGCTTCCTAAGGAACCTACAGACAGCTTTCCATAATGACTGAACCAGAGGCAAACTTAAAACTGATGCTTACCTGAAACACTGGCAGCTGTGGCACTCATGCCACAGAGTGTGAGAGGGAAAGTTCCGGTGTACAGTCATCACATAGACTAGGGAAGAAGCAGGCATCCAAGAAGCGAAGATGCAACCTTTCAGATGAGTTCCTCAGCCAGATCCTTAAGAGGACACCTACGGACAGCATGTGTTTAATTCCAGGTTGATCAGTGGCTCCTGCCCTGTCTGGAGCACCAGAGCACGACCACTCTGTGACTTACCTGGATATTAGCACACCGCCATCAATAGCCTGTTCTAAAACACTGTGGAATCATAAAAAGAAAGGAAAAACCCACGTAAACCTCATAGTTCAGGACAGGTCTGGCACTGGTGGGACACCTGTCTAATCCCTTTGAAAACACGAGAACCCATGCACACATACACTAGCTGACCAGTGAAGGGATTATGTCAACTTGAGGGGATCAATTAGGGTTTGGGAACCACTCCTAGACTGGGAATCAAGAACCAGCCTGGATTAGAGTGTGAGTGATTTGTGGGCTGGCCAATGAGAGAAGAGCAACCACCCAGAGGTGGGAGGGCCAACTGGAACTCCAAGTGTATAAAAGGAAGGAAGAGGGACAATTGTTACAGCTTCTTCCGCTGGGAAAGCTCTCACCTTCACAAGTGTCCATGAACACCAATCTGCTACATGCCACAGATCGTCAGCACAGATTTGCTCCAGCCTGGACTTGGGCCTGTCTGCCTGTTGCTGGTCTTCAGTCACTGATCTTCAGGCTTTGGTCTTCACCCCAGATTTGCAGCATTAGGTCTGCATCTCAGGGGCACATTCCATGAACATGACCTGAGTCTTGGCTAACTTCACCACAGAGACCACTGTTTAACACATGTAGCCTCAAAGAAAACTCCAGTGTCTCAGTCTAGCACATCCTGTTAATAAATACATGGGTTTTATCTGATACATGGCAAAAGTGGGAAAAATCTGTTACAAATATAATAATAGAATATGCATCTGGCAGTACTGTTTGAATAGGTGGCTACAGTCTCACACGTAAACATCACAGGAAGATGGTAATTTAAGGTTGTTTCACCAAATGGCAGGGGAAGGGGGCATATTGCAAGAACCCCTCATTGACCCGAGTGGATATTGCCAATCAGTGATAAAGCAATGACATATGATCACTTTGACCCTTACCTGACAGTAACCTGGGTTACCACAGTGTTGTTCTGATGACTGTTAGAACTTGAAAGAACCTTTCGAGAAAACAGAAAAAACATGGACTGATTAGAGCACAGGCTACACAACAGAATATTTGCCTGCCCAAAGAGATCCTGGGGAGACATTTCAAACCTGCCTGGATGCTTCATTTCCAGAGGAACACCATTTTTCTAGAGTCCTTCCTTGAGTAAATGGAGAAGAAGAAACTCCATGGTTACTCCTACTTAGAAAGGGACCAACGATCCACACCACTCAGAATACGGCCCACCCAACATTCCTGTGTCCAGCATCCATGTTCCCTTCTACAGGATAATTCTCTGCTCACAGCCATGAGTTACAACCAGGACACTGTCCTTTCTTACCTTAGCACCAGCACCCTAAGGAAGGGGATAGGGAAGCCTAGGGACACCAATGCTCACTTAGCTATGTCCAGGAAGGAAAGTAAGGTTTCCTCTGAAGTCACCTTTAGCCAGCCAGTACTCACCTGGATGTCACCACAGCTCCTTCTGAGGAAGTGATGTTGTCCACTATGACGTCACAACCAAAGTAAGGAATGGATCAAGAAATTCTCACTTGTCCTATGTTTCCTTGCACAAGCAGAGCTGAGAATCCTGCTGATCATTGAGAGTATTGTCAGTCAACCTAAGTATGTTTGTGCCTGACAACTCTAGTGAGAAACCCCCAAAAAGCCAGTATTTATGTTCCTGACTGAAAGTCTGAGTGAGATCCAAGGGTTAATGGTAGTAGTGATAGTCACTGAAGTTACAACACATTTGCTTACCGTGTACTGAAAACACGCTTTTGTGTAATACCGGGGAGACTGACATGCACTGCCTTGTTGGGCATCATATCAAAGACAGTTCATCACACCTATGCCAATGGCACTACGTCAGCTTTCAACTGCAAAGGAAAAAGGTGTCCAGGAACTAAAGATGGCGACATCTCAGATGTGTTTACCAGAAAACTTCCTAAATCACAATGAAGGAAAAACATGGTTAACACCCCGTGAGGCAGAGGCCCCCTTCTTTACCAGGGCAAAAACCAGCACACCCTGCGGTCCATGGCACCACCATCTGGTGACTCACCTGACTCAGCACAGTGTCACCAAGAGCCTCCTTTGCACACTGTGTATGTGTGAAAAAGAAAAAAAAACATGCAAATCCGTGTTGTTCAGGATGGTGTTGGGTCTGCCAAGACGTCTGCCCACTCCTTCTGAACCAAATCAAGGTCATAATATTATTCTTAAAACTGAATTGTGACGACCACCGACCAGCAACATTACTTTGTCTTCCTTCCAAGCAGGCACTGCACAGCAATGCCATTACCCCAGAACACAACCAATCTCTGCAAAACAAGGGCGTTCAAGGGGCTCACTCTTCCACCACACCAAGGGGAAACTCACCGTCACTGGGTTTGCTAAGCACTCGTCTCCTCTTACCGGATCATCCTCACACACAGCACGGTGACAAACTTCAGGGACTCCAGCACCACTTCCCTCTGTGTATGAACGTCACACGTCCCCTGCTCTCTCCGAGGTCCACACGGGCACTTACCTGGAATTTACTGATATTTCGTCATGGCCATTTTAGTCTCACAGCCAGGTGTTGAGCCATGCTTGCCAGACAAAACATGACAACTTCTCTGCTAACTACACCATTCTACTTGTCTCCCAGCAGATTACCCACACGACCCAAAATGTAGACACCACTGCTCAGATCCTTGCAGGTGCTTATCTACTCTCCACCTGTGTTAGGAGACAGCTTGCCTATTTGAGAGGAAACCAGCAAAAGTTCCCAGGGGCCATTCTGAGAAAATCAGCTGGGTCCTCCTGAACAGGATACCTGTGGACAGCATGTATTTAGTTGCAGGTTGAGCACTGGCTCCTCTCCTATCTGGGAAAGGAAGAGCACCTACTGTGTGCCACATATGACCACTATGACCATTACCTAGAAGTAACTTGAGTTCCAGCCACAGTCTTGTCCACAGGACTGTCAAGAGCTTGTAGGAACCACTGAGAAAACAGAAAAAAAATGTGGATCAGGTTAGAGCACATGTTACGAAACAGTACAAACAGTACATTTCCCTGCCAAAAGACATCCTTAAGAGACATTTCAACCCTGCACGGATGTTCCATTTCATAAGGAATAGTATTTTCCTAGAGCTCTTCCTGGAGTAAATGGACAGGTAGAAATTCTTATGGTTACTCCGACCTAGAAAGGAACCAAGAATCCACAACACCCTGTGTAGGGGCCATTCAACATTCCTATGTCCAGCATCCACGTTCCACAGGAAGGGTGTTCACTCACCCTCGGTATTCAGTCAGCCACATCAATACCAACCACTGAAGCAAGGGGCACAGAAAAACCTAGGAACGCCAATCCTCACCTACCTCTGTATAGGAAGGAAGGTAAGGTTTCCTCTGAAGTCACCTGGACCCAGGCAGCACTTCCCTGCATGTCCTCAGGGCTAAACTCAAGGACATGATGTTGCCTATTATGACATCACAATTGCTGCAAGAAATATATCAAACAATATTCATTTATTTGCCCTGTGTTTCCTCTCACAAGCAGACCTGACATCCCTCTGTTGGTCACTTAGAATACCGTCCCAGTCAGCTGAAGTAATTTGGTCCCTGGCCCCTCCACCGAGCAAACCTCAAAAGCAGATTGTCACATACTTGAATAAGCCTTTGAAAGACATCCACGGCTCAACGGGAGTGGGGATGATCACCGAAAGTTACAAAGTTCCTGCTTACATTGCTAAACCTATGAACACCGAAAACACACTGAGAATCCTATGCTGAAAATAATGCTTCCTGTAACTTGAGGAAGAATCACGTGTTACCCATATCGAACACAGGTGTCAATACCCAGGCTCCCAAAGGCACTAGGCCAATGTACATCTGCGAAGGAAAGGGTGTCCAGGAGCCGGAGAGGGCAACATCGCAAATGTGTTTCCCAGCCAAACTCTTCAGTCTGAATGAAGAAAAACACATGGTTGACACCTAGTTAGACAGATGATCACTCTCCAGTAGAGGAAGGAACAGCTAACTTTCTACTCTGTGACATGACCACACTGGCACACTGCCAGCAAGCGCCTCGTATTCAATACAGTGTGTATGGGAACAGAAAAGGACCAAGACCATACAAATCCATGTCCTTCAGATAGAGCTGTCTCTGCCAGGACACATGCCCAACGCCTTTCTAAATCCCTGATCTAGTGTGAGGACACACAACCGTCCTAACAACTGAGGCATAATCAATTGAGCACCAGCAACATCACCTGGTCTTCACTGCGGTCAAGATATTCCACAACAGGGTCATCAGTCAAGACTACAGGCAATCTCTACAAAGTGAGGACATCACAGGTGCTCACTATTCTAACATAGATGAAAGGAGGCTCATGCTCCCTGGGTTTGCTAAGCACTCAGTTTCTTCTTTACCTGAGCCCAACACGCTCATTACGATGACAAGCATCAGGGGCTCGTGGGCCTCTTAACTCTGCGCACAGAGGTCACATAGCTGATACTCTCACAGAGCGCTGCTGCGCACATTAGCAAAATTGCTGAATGCCCACTTCAGGCTCACACGTGTGCGGCAATGCATGGAAGACATGCCAGGCAACCTCTCTAGGAACCACACGGCTCTGCTTGTCTCCCTGCCAAAGGTGCAAGCTGTCCAGCCACTCAGGAGTCCGCCATCACTGTCTGCATCTACTAGATGCATCTACGGAGAAAATCTGGCCCTCTTCAGAGGAAACCAGCCAGAGCTCTGGGATCTGAGAAAATTAGCTGGCTCCTCCCTTAGCCCTCTGCAGAGACCACTGCAGGGTACTCGTAGACACACAGCAGGGACCAAGAGGATCTGATGCTGCTGCTTCTAATCATGAGGGTTTCCACACATACATTCTCACACAAGGATAATCGCCTGAATTTCACACTCAACAATGCAACAGAAAACTCGAAATTGCTATCTAATGGGTGCCACCAGCGTCTGTTCTGAGGCCTGGATTTGAGGGTCAGGGGCATCACAATGAGTTGCGACTACTTTGATCCCTACTGCACATAAGCACGTCTTCTCTTAATGACTGTCTGGAATTGCTAGGAACTGGTAACAATGAGAAAACAACAGAGACCATCTTATGGCTTATGTGACTGGAACAACAGCCAGCGCCTCTGCCTATGAAAATTCTAAACACACGTTTCAAAGTGACCTGCATGATGGGAAAACCCCTAAGGCCCAGTGCAGTCCTACAGTTCCTATGTCCTTCTGTGGGCTCCTGGAAAACCCTCCTCACTCCACTGGTACCTGGGCAGGCAGGAAAAAGCCTCCAACCGTAAGACACAGCTCCTGACCCATCCAGAGTCCAGCATCTTCTTCGCCTTCCGGATAGTAACTCACAGCTCCAGTGAGATCAAGGCTGGTTCCTTTTGTGATATGACCTCTTGCAACAAAAACGTGGGTCAGGCCCATAAAGGTCCAGGGTCATCATTCACGACTTCCCTATGGAAAGAAAGGTCCCTAGTCCTGGGAAGTCACTTGTACCCATGCCGGCTCTCACTTGGATGTCAGTATAGCTTTCCCTGAGGACACTCTGGCTTCCTGAGATGTCACACACCCTGCAGGACACAAACCAAGAAATACTGATTGGCCCTCAAGTCCCCTTGAACAGGGAGACTCCTGGGTATTCCGCGGATCAATCCCAGTAATTACAGAGTGAAGCTCCCTATTGGAAGAGGCCTTTCAGACTCCACAGAGAAAGCCTTGGGAAAAGCTTCTCATTCTTTCAAAATATTCAAGGCTTAATGATGACAGGTGGTGTTCAACAAAAGCTGTCCTTAAACGTCTCTACCCTTACACATAAAGAAAATGTGCCAAGGGTGAGCAAACCTACATTCAAAATGATAGGTACCTGTCATGGGAGGGTCATATGATTTCCTTGTTTGGCAGTGATGTCAAAGGCAGTGTGAAAGAGTGATCCCCAAATGAGTTCCATGTGGACACCTGAGGGGAAGAGGACTGGGAAGGAAACATAGTGACACCTCAGATGTGTTCTCAGGGCAAGCCCTTCAGAGCACACCGGAGGACAACACGTCATTAACGTCTGCCTATTCACAGGGCTTTTTTGTACCTGAGACTGGAACAGAAGACTCTGTGCACTTTGATCTCACCACTGTGTGACTTACCTGTCAGCACACTCTTATGAAGAGCCTCTTCATTAAAACTTTGAGCATGGGGGAAACATGCAAAGAGAAATCAAACAAGATCCCATAGGTGAGGACAGAGCTTCCTCTGCGGCACAGCAGCCTGTTACCTTATGCACAAGTGAACAAACTCAAAAGCACAACACTGTTCAGAGAATCGAACCCTATGAGCTGAACATGAGCACCAGGACCTCGGCTTCCACCCCTGCAGGCCTTCCCACCACAATGTCCTCCATCTCAACTGTGACCAATAGTACACAGGGATTTTTAACATGCATTTTCCCGTATCTCATGTAAAGGGCGACTTGTGCTCACTGATTTCCTGAGAATGCCACCAGTTCTCACCTGAAGACCTGCATTTTAATCATGGTGGCTGGTTTCACAAGCACCATTAATACCTACCCCTGCTTAGGACGATCACATGCCCTGTGCTTCACAGATGGTCCCATGAATATCCACTTGCAAATTAGTGAAGCATCGGCACTGACCATCTCTGCCTCAAAAGAGGATGAGCAGTCTCAGAAAGACACACCAAGACAACCTGTCATGTCCTTGTACCATTCTGTGGGTCTGCCAGCATCATGTACAGACCTTTGTGCTATTCAAAGGTCTGTCATAGCACCTAGAACTTCACAGGTGCTCCGTGACAAATGCCATAAAAGAAAAGTTGCCTCTCTTGAGAAAACATCACCTGAAATACCTATGTTAGCATCCCAAGGGCCATGCCATTGGCATTAACTGAGTCCTCTCCAACTCCTCTACTGACACTAACTTAAAACACCCAGTCAGTCTCATGGGTACATTTCACAGTATCTGACTTTGGTACCAAGGTCAACTAAGACAACAGGGTTTTTACCTTATCATTATAAATAAAAAGGGGGGGAATAAAATAATTTCACATTTGATAATACAACAAAAATGACGGTAGTAACTGAAGCAAGTGGCTCTGGAACAACCTAAACCAGAAGAAGCCAGGAACTCGCAAGGTTTTTTTTTTTTTTTTTTTGTAGAGGAGACAGGTCCCCATCCCCTGTCCTGAGGCACACCCTTCTCACCTGCACACAAGAATACTGAAGACCAGTGCGAGGACCAGCAGCTCAGTAGGTGCAGTAAAAGAGAAACTACTTGACACTTGCTTGTCATTAACAGAGGTCCCAGCCATCTCCCACTCATCAAGAATAACAACAGCTGACAGGTCCTGGAGAAAAACGTAGGAAAAAAATGCACATCGGATGCACATGTATGACACAAAACTCTCACATGTTTCTTTGTCCAAAAAAATCCTATAAAGATATTTCAAACTTGCATGAATGCTCTGATTACTTTGATGGGAACAATATGTTCATGTAACCAGACTGTTAAAATCTCTCCATGCTTGGATCCACTGACGAGGACACTGGAAAGCATCAATTATCAGTAGAAAGTCCTCCCTGTTGACCCCATTCACCATCCCACGTTCCTTACCACGTGATGTTTCCTACCGTCAAAAGTATCACCAAGAACACTGTGTTTTATTACGCGAGGACCTGCAACCCACACAAAGGGCCAAGAAGGGGCAGGCGTACCAGTAGTCACTCACTGACATTCGGGAAGGAAGGACGGTGGTTCTGGGAATTTCCTTGGGCACACACCAGCACTAACCTGCATGACAGCATGGTTACACCTGGAGATGTCTTCAGGCCCACTGTGATGTCACAACCCCTGGAGAAATCATCAGCTTTCCCTGAAGATACTTCGTGGCTCCCTGAGATGTCACACATCCCTGAAGGTCACACAACAAGAAATAACGATTGGCCTACATGTCCTCTTGAGCAGGATTCCTGGGCATTCCATTGACTATTCCCATTCATTACAGAGTCAAGTCTACTGTCTGAGGAAGGCCTTTCGAAGTTCACAGAGAAAGTCTTGGGAACAGCTTCTCATTCTCTGGAAACAACTGAAAGAGGCAAGAATTACTGTTGACAGGAGGCGCTCAACAAAAATCTTAACCAAAAGCCCTCCTTGTATTTCTCTACCTCTAGGAGTACGGAAAATGCACTAAGAAAAGCAAAACTATACTCAAAAAGCTGTGTACTTGCTATGGGAGAAAGACTCACATAGGTAGTTACGTTGTTTGGCTCTCCCGTCAAACGGTGTGAGAAACACAATGGTTCCCCGAGGAGTGCAACATGGATTGCTGGGAGGAAGGGATCTGGAATTCCAATGTGGTGACAACTCAGACGTGTTTTCCAGGCTAGCCCTTAAGAGCAGACCTGAGGCAAACAGGTCATTAACTTCTGTTAATCCTGGGGCACTTTTTCACCTGACAAGAGAGAGCAGCATCTGAGCACCGTGATCTCCCCTGTTTGTGACCTCTGTCAGCATACAGCTCTGCAGTGGCCCTCTAACCCTGAGAATTCAGGGGAAAAGTGTGTAAAGAGAAAACAAACCATGAAGATCGTGTAGAAGAGGGCAGAGCTTTCTCTACAGCCCAATACCCACTCCCTTACAAACACATGAACAAGCGCAAAGGCACACTGTTGTTCAGAGAACTGCCTCCTATGAACTGAACACCAGCACCGTTACCTCAGCTTCCAGCCCCGCAGGCCTTTCCACCATGGTGTCCTCCACCCCGATGATGACCAAAGCTGCACACAGGGATATTTAACATACGCTCTCTTTATCTTACATATGTGCTCACTGGATTTCCCAGAAACTGTCTGTCCTTCCCTAAGCACCCGTATCCACAGCAGCATGGCGAATGGCTGCACCGGCTCCGTCAAACCTCCCTCTGTTTAGGAGGACCACATGCCCTGTACCTCACAGCTGGTCACACAAATACTCACCTGGGCACTAGTGAAGTCTCAGCATTGACCGTCTCCTCCTCAAAAGGGGCCTTCAGCCAGCTCTGAAAAGACACAGCAAGACACCCTATTATTGTGTCCTTGTTCCGTTCTTCTGGTCTGCCAGCACAATGTCCAGACCTCTGTGTCATTCCAGGGTCTGTTCCAGCACCTAGATCTTCACAGGTGCTCTGGGACAAATCCCGTAATACAAAACTTGCCTTTTTTGAGAGAACGTCACCTGAAATGCCCAAGTCTGTATCCCAAGAGCCATGCCACAAGCATTAGCTGGGTCCTTCCTGATTCCACAGATTCCAATGTACAACGCACGTTCTCTGGGTGTACTTCCCCGCACAAAGAAATGTTTGTTCCAAGGATGAATAAGAGGGTTTCACCTCATCCTTACAAATAAAAAGGGAGAAATAAAATACTTTCACACCTGAAAATGGAACAAATGAAGGTAGTATCTGAAATAAGTGGCTCTGGAATAACCTCTGAATCAGTAGAAGCCAAGAACCCTCAAAATTTTTTCTACAGGAGAGATGGCCCCACCCCCTGTCCTAAGGCACACTCTCCTTACCTGTTGACAATACTGAGGACCAGTGGCTCAGTATGTGCCGTGCAGCAGAAACTAGTTGACACTTAATTGTCATTAGCTGAGGTCCCAGCCATGTTCCACTCACCGAGAATACCAAGAGTAGCTAAGTCCTGGAGAAAAATGTGGGAAAAAAATGCACATTAGGTGGCAGTTATGACACAAAATTCTCACATCTTCCTTTGTCCAAAACAATCCTGAAAGGACATTTAAAACTTGCCTGGATGCTGGGATTGTTTTGATGGGAACAATACGTACATCTAACCAGGCTGCTAAAAGCTCTGCATGCTTAGATCTACCAAGAGGGAAAGCAAAAACAACACCAATCAGTACAAAGCACTCCCCCTTGATCCCATGTTCCCCACCTATGTTCCTTAGCACATGTGAAGGGGTCTACACAGCCACAAGTATCACCAGGGACACTGTCCTTTCTCCCCTGAGTATCTACAGCCTATCGGAAGGGCCAAGAAGGGTAAGGAGCAGGAGTACTCATGTAGTGACATTTGGGAAGGTTGGGCAGGGGTTCGGTGAGGTCTCTTGGACACACACCAGCAGTACACTGGATGACTGCCTTCCTCCTGTTGTAGTCTCTTCAGGCTCATTGTGACATCACAACTCCTAGGGAAATCATTAAGACGTGATTGGCCCTGTTTCCTTGCACAAGCACAGTTGAGAATTTTGTTCATAACCAAGATCGTAACCAAGCCAGAAACATGCTGAGTCCTTCGTGAACTCTACAGAGAAGGACAGTAATACAGACCTCCACATTTTTGGGAAAAAAAAAAAAGAACCGAAAAACTTTCCTGGATATGAGCACTCCAAATTCACTAGGGCCCTGCAAACTGACATTAAGCAAGATGCTTACCTATGGCATCAGGGACAAGTAGTTTATTCTTTGACACTCATGTCACAGAAAGCGAGCCAGAAGCGGGCCAGGGTGTGTTTATACAGCATACGTCAGGAAAGAAGCAGGTGTCCAAGGAGGCAAGGTGACAATGTCTCAGATGCATTCCTCAGAGAGATCCTGAAGAGGACACTGTGGTATGGCATGTGTTTAGTTTTAGGTATTACACTGGCTCCTGTCCCACCCAGAGGAAGGAATGCTACACACTGTGTACTCCAGCATGGCCACTTTGACCCCTTACCTGCCAACAACCTAAGTTCTGGGTGCAGTCCCGTGTAAATGACTGCTGGAGTGTGAAGGAAAATATAAGAAAACATAGAAGACATCCGATCAGGTTAGGCCATGTGCTGTAAAATAATAGTACACTTCCCTGTACAAAGAAATCCTGGAGAGACATTTCAATACCGCCTGGATGTTTAATTCCCCAAGTAACAGGATTTACCTAAGTCCTTCCTTAAGTAAATGGACAGGTAGAACCTCTTAGGTTCACTCCTTTCTAGAAAGTGACAAACTGCAACATCTTATGAGGGTCCATTTAATTTTCCTGTGTCAGGTGTCCTTGTTGTCTTCTGCAGGAAAAGTGTTCACTCACAGCCAGGAGTTCTGACCCAGGACACTGTCCTCCCTCACCTCAGCACCAGCTATTCAAGCAAGGGGCCTAGAAGACCTAGCAACATTAATCCTCACTTACCTATGTGCAGGAAGAAAGGTAAGGTTTTCTCTGAAGTCACTCAGAGCCAGCCAGCACTTCCATGGATGTCCCTGTCTACTCTGTAGGGTGTGATGTTGCCTATTATGATGTCACAATTGGACAAGAACTACACCAAAAAATACACATTTGTCCTATGTTTCCTCCCAAAAGCAGACCTGAGATGCCTTTAGTCATTAAGATTAGTGCCCCATTCACCTTCACTCCACTGAGAAAATCTCAACAGATGATTCTCACACTGTTGAATAAAACTCTGAAAGAGAGGCAAGGGTCAGTATTAGGAGGGTTGATCACTGAAAGTTACCAAGTTCCTACTGACACTGACAATCCTACAAACACTGAAAACACACTGAGGGCCAGCAAACTTATGCTGAAAACAATGCTCCCTGTAACATCAGCAAGAGTGCCATGTGTTAGTTACTGCGTTGGGAACTCAGGTCAAAGACAGGTCCCCAAAATCCAGGTTCCACATACACTTGTCCATTGTACGTCTGGAAAGAAAAGTTCACCCAGGAACAGGAGAGGGTGACATCTCAGTTGTGTTTGCCAGCCAAGCTCTTCAATTACAACGAAGGAAAACACGTGGTTAAGACCTGGGTAGACAGACGATCTTTCTTCAACAAAGGACGGAACAGCCAGGTTTCTTGTCTGTGACATGACCACACTGTCGCCCGCCTGACATTCTGTATACCGCCAGCAAGAGGCTCTTCTTCAAAACAGTGTGTAACGGAACACAAAAGGACCAAGACCACACAGATCCCTGTCATTCAAGAGAGTGCTGCCTCTGCCAGGACACATCATCAGTCCCTTTCCAAACACACGGTCCAATAGGATGACACACTATTGTCCTAAACTGAGTCATATTCAACTGAACACCAGCAACAGTACCTGTGAGTCCTGTGGGCAGAATATTCCATAACAGAGTCATCAGCCAATACTACTATCACCAATTTCTGTGAAGTATGGACTTCACAATGTGCTCCCTCTCCTACTATTAAAAAACACAATCTCATGTCCACCTGAGTTGCTAAGAATTTTGTTTCTTGTTATCTGAGCCCACCACACTCAGCACAGTGACGAGAACAAGGGGATCCTGCAACACTTATCCCTGTACACAAAGGCCACATATCTGGAGTGCTCACGAAGGCCCACCGTGTATATTAGCAAAGCTGCAGAATGAACGTCTCAGGCTCCCAGGTGTGCAGTCCACTATCTACACTGTTCTGCTTGTCACCTTGTCAAGTGCAGTAGCTGTACTGGCACTCAAAAGTTTACCTTCAATACCTGCGTCCCTCTAGGTGCTCAGTGATCCACCAACCACATTCAGAGGAATCCTGACCCACAATTCCAGGAACCCAATCTGAGAAAAGAGCTGGGTCCTTCTTTACAATTCTGCAGAGACCACCCCAAAGTATTCACCACAGCACGGTTCCAGTTACATCTGACGCTGCTTCTTATAATGATGAGGGTTTCCCATAATTCCAGCAAGAGGCTTAACACCTGATTTTCACACTCAATGATGACATAAAAAAAATGGAAATGGCTATCTAATGAGTCAAGCATCCTCTTTTTCTTCCACATGAAAACCATTCTCTCGCAGTACCAGTATGATCACGGTGTCCTCTCTGCCATTATTTCTCATAACAGAACTATGGGCCATGCTCACAAAGGCCTGGGGTCATCATTCATGACTCCTGTATAGACAGGAAAGTTTCCAAGTCCTGGGAAGTCCTCTGTACCCATGCCAGTTCTCAGCTGTGGCTCCCTGAGATGTCACACACCTCTGCAGGAAACACACCAAGAAATACCTTTTGGCACCCACATTCCATTGCACGGGACACCTGGGAATTCCATTCATTGTTCACGTTAGTTAGAATCAAGCATGCTATTGGAGAAAGGCCTTTCAAACTGCAAGGATAAAGGGTCGGGGAAAGTTTCTCATTCTCTGGAAACAAACACCAACAAGGCAATGGTTAATGCTACAGATGTTCCACAAAAATTTTAACCAAAAGCCCCACTTCTACCTCTCTAGCCCTGGGGTTGCAGAAAATACACTACGGTGAGCAAACCCGCATTCAAACAATAGGTAAACAGAGTTACACGGTTACCTTCTCTTTCTCTCATGTCATAAGGAGTATCAAGCACAGTGGTTCCCATACATGTTCAATGTGGGAGGAAGAGTTCCAGGCGACAACGTGGTGACAACTCAGATGGGTTCCTTCAGGGAATATCTGAGGACAACATGAGGGTAACCTCTGGTCATTCACAGGGCCCGTTTCTACCTGAGATTGGAATAACAGACCCTGTGCACTATGGTCTCACCACTCTGTGACTTACCTGTCAGGACAGAGGGATGAAGAGCCTCTTCCTTAACACTGTAAACACAGGCAAAAAATATAATAAGAAACCAAATGCCAAAGGCCATGTAGGTAAGAACAGAGCCTGCTCTGTGGTACGGCAGCCTGCTCCCTTACACACCCATGAACAAACTCAAAGGCACAGTATGGATCACAGAACTGAACCCTATGAGCCGAATACCAGCACCATGACCTCAGCTTCCACCCCTGCAGGCCTTTCCACCATGACGTCCTCCATCCCGGCAATGACCAGGAGATACATAGAGATGTATTCACTTTTCTCTACATTACCAAAAAGAAAGTTTGCGCTCACTGGATTGCCTGACAACTCTGTCGTTTCTTACTGAGTACCTACATCCAAAGCACCGTGAATGCTTTCACAAGGTCCATCAACAACTACCTTTGCTCGGAAGATCACATGCTCCGTGCTTCACAAAGGGTCACATGAATACTCACCTAGACACCTGTGAAGTATGTGAATTGACCATTTCTGCTCCAAAGAGGCCTTGATCAGTCCCTGAAAAACATACCAGGACAACCTATCATGTCCTTGTTCCATTCTCCTGGTCTGACAGCGTAATGTCCAGACCTTTGCATCATTCAGGGGTCTGTCACAGCTGCTAGATCTTAACAGGTGCGCCATAAGAAACCTCACAGTAACACAACTTGCCTTTTTTGACAGAACATCGCTGAAATGGCCAAGTCTGCATCCAAAGGGCCCTCCCTGACTCCTCTACTGAGACAAGTGTAAAACATACAGTGTCATGGATGCATTCTATTGTCTCTGACGTTTCTAACAAGGATGATAAATGAGAGTAATTACCTTTTCTTTAAAAATAAAAAGGGGGGAATAAATACTTTCACATTTGCTGATGGGATAAATAAAGGTGGTATCTGAAATGAGTGGCTCTGGAACAACCTCTGAACCAGTGGAAGCCAAGAACTCTCAAGGTTTTTGGTACAGGAGATACGACCCCAACCCCTGTTCTCAGGCACACTCTCCTCACCTGTTCACAAGAATACTAAAGACCAGTGGCTCAGCAGGCACAATGAAGTGCAAACTACTTGACACTTAATTGTCCCTGCCTGAGGTCTAAGTCATGCATTGTCAAGAATACCAGGAGTTGACAGGTCCTGGAGAAAAATGGGGGAAAATGCACATCAGATGACATTTATGACACAAAACTCTTGCATGTTTCTTTGTCCAGAAAAATCCTGAAAGGACAGTTAAAATTTACCTGGATGCCTGGATTATTAGAACCACAAGTACATCTAACCAGACTGCTAAAAGCTCTCCGTGCTTATGTCTACTGAGAAGAAAAAGAAAAACACCAGTAATCAGTGGAAAGTACTCTCCATTGTGCCACGCCTACGCTCCTTACCACATGCTAAGTGGTTCCTACAGCCACAAGTTTTACCAAGGACACTGTCCTTCTCTTCTGAGTATCTGCAACCCATGCAAAAGGCCCAGAAGGGGTAGGAGCACCAGCATTCAGTTAGTGGTACTTGGGAAGGATGGGCAAGGTTCTGTGAGGTCTCTTGGGCACACACTAGCGCTAACCTGGATGACAGCATGGCTCCTCTTGTAGGTATCTTCCAGCCGACTGTGATGTCACAATCCCTAGAGAAATCATCAAGAAAAGATTTGATTGGCCCTGTTTTCTTACACAAGTATGGTTGAAAACATCTGTCCATAACTGAGAATATCCAAGCTAGTAAAATTCCCAGAGTCCTTGATGAATTCCAGAGAGAAGGGTGATAACATAGTCCTCTACGTTTTTTTTTTTTTTTTTTTTTAAATCTGAAAATGTTTTCTGGGTATGATACTCAGCACTAGGGGCCTCCAAACTCACATTAAAGATGATACTTAACTATAGCGCCAGGGAGAAGCAGTTGGAGTTTATTCTTTGACACTCTTGAAAATGAACTAGAAGAGGGCCAGGGTATATTTATGCAGCGTATGTCAGAAAAGAAGAAAAGAAGGAGGCGTCTAAGGAGGCAAGATGATGATACGTCAGAGGTGTTCCCCCAGACAGACCCTGGACAGTTGGTGAAACCACACGGTTAGTGCCAGGTTGAGCACTGGTTCCTGTCCCATCTGGGCAAGGAAGAGCACATATTGTATACCACAGTATGACCACTTTGACCCTTACCTGACAGTAACTCCAGTTCCAGTCACAGCCTTGTTGTCTAGATGACCGGTGGAGAAAACACAGGAAAAAGCTGGATGAGGTCAGAACACATGCTATAAAACAGCACATTTCCTGCCCACAAAAATCCTGGATAGATATTTCAGCTCTGCCTGGACGCCTCATTTCCTGAGGAACAATATTTACCTTACATTTGTTCTTGAGTAAAGAGGTCAGAACTTTTCTCCTCACTCGTACCTAGAAAGGGACCAAGAATCCACAGCATGTATACAGGAAACATTTAACATTCCTGTGTCCAGCATCCATGCTCCCTTCCATGGGATGAATGTTCATTTTCATAAATGAATTAAGACCCGGGACACTGTTCTTTCTCACCTCAATACCAGAAACTCAAGCAAGAGGCCCAGAAAACCTAATAACACCAATCCTCACTTACCTATGTACAGGAAGGAAGATAAGAGTTCCTCACTTACCTGCTCTGAAGTCCCCCAGAACCATCCAGCACTTCCCTGGATGTCCCTGTGGCTACTTTGAGGACGTGATGTTGGCTACTATGATGTCACAAATGCTCAAAATATACATGAAGAAATACATATTTGCCCTGTGTATCCTTCCACAAGCAGAGCTGGATTCCTGTAGGCCATAAAGGTTATTGTCACAGCCAGCTTAACTAATTTATCCCTGGCTACTTTACCAAGAAAACCTCAAAAGCTCATTCTTGTATTCTTCAATAAGACACCGAGAGAGACCCAAAGGCTAATGTTAGCAGGGGTGATCACTGATACTTACAAAGTTCCTACTTATACTGCTAATTCTACAAACACTGAAGACAAGGCGAGGTCCGGGAAATCTATGCTGAAAATAATGCTTCCTGTAACACCAGAAAAAGTCACATGTGCTACCCTGTTGGGAATTCATGCCAAACAGAGATCCCAATATCCAGATTCCTGAATACACTTGTCCATTGTACATCTGAAGAGAAAACGGCACCTAGGTACAGGAAAGGGCAACATCTCAGGTGTGTCTGCCAGCCAAGCTCTAAAATCATAATGAAGGAAAACACGTGGTTTGTACCTGATTAGAAACACGATCATTCTCCAGCAGAGGAAAGAACAGCTGACCATCTTCTCTGTGACACGACCACATTGTGACGTACCTGACACTCGTCATACTATCAGCAAGACCCTATTCTTCAACACAGTGTATATGGGCATACAAAAGGACCAAGACCATAAAAATCCGTATCATTCAAAAAAAAAATAGCTCGTTCTGCCAGAACATGTCCAATCCCTTCCCAAACACTCGATTCAATGTGCTATCCTTTTAAAAGTTGAGTCATAATCCACTAAGTGCCTGTAATATTCTATGGACTTCCTCACAGGCAAGGTATTCAATAACAGGGTCATGAGCCAAGACTACAACCAATTTCTGCGAAATAAGTACTTCACACTTCTATAAACAATGACCAAACTCAAGCTCATTGGGTTTGCTAAGCACTCGGTTGCTTCCTACCTGAGCCCCACATGATCTGCACAGTGACAAGCACAGGGGCTCCTGCAACACTTACCTCTATACACAAATATCACATATCCTCTGCTCTCACAGAGACACAACGTATATGTTAGCAAAATTGTAAAATGGCCATTTCAGGATCACAGGTGTGGAGCCACGAATGTCAGACACACTGAGGCAACCCTTCTGGTAGCCACAGCATTCTTATCTCCCTGTGAAATGTGAAAGTTGACCTGTGACTCATGAGTCCACTATCAGTATCTGCACTTTTTGAAGGACTCCCTGGTCCACCAACCACATTTGGAGAAACCCTGACCCTCTTCAGAGGAAACCAGTCGGAGCTCCACGGATCCAGGCTGAGAAAATTAGCTGGGTTCTCCCTTAATTCCCTGCAGAGAACACTGAAAAGTGCTCACGGACTCCCAGTAGGGTTCCAACTGGATTTGATTCTGCTTCTTTGAATCATGAGTGTTTTCTCCAAGTATGTTCCAACGAGAGGCCAAACACATGAGTCTCACAATCAACAACGCAACAGAAAACTCGACAATGCTATGTAATAAGGTCCACTGGCATGTGCTTTGAGTCCCGGAAGAGCCAAGACCTTCCAGGATGTTTGGCCCCCGCCTGGATTTGAGGGTCAGGTGCGACACAACAAGCATGACTACTCTGAGCCATATTTCAGACAAGGTTGTCTCCTCTTGATGGCTGCTAGTCTGTGCAGGGAACCTCTAAGCAACAAGAAAAAAACACAGATCATATTACACCTTATACGACCCTAACAACAGACTGTGCCCCTGCCTATCATAATCCTGAACACACACTTCAAAGTGATTTGTGTGCTGGGAAACACTAACAGTCCACTTGTCCCTCTGTGGAAACCTGGAAACTTGCATCTCCTACCTGCTAGTGGGAATTTGGGTAGAGAACAACCAGCCACCCACAACAACAGGTGTCAGCTCCTGACCCATACGGCCTCCAATATCCTCTCTGTCTTCAACAAGAAAACCGCTCACTTACAATACCAGTGTAATAAGGAATGGTGTCCTTTCCGACATGACCTCTCGTGACAGGACCATGAGCCATGACCACAAAGGCCTAGAGTCATTAACCATCACTCCTCTGTGGATAGAGAGGAAGGTCTCTAGTCCTGGATGTCACCTCTAGCCACGCCAGTTCTCATCTGGATGTCAGCATACTTTTCTCTGAGTATACTCTGTGGCTCCCTGAGATGTCACACACCCCTGTAAGACACATACCAGGAAATACTGGTTGGCCCCCATGTCTACACGTTAAGGACTCCCAAGCATTCCAGTGATCATTCACATTCATTACAGAGTTATGTTTGCTACTAGAGGAAGGCCTTTCAAACTCCATGAAGAACTTCTTGGGAAAAGCTTCTCATTCGCTGAAAACAACTGCAAGAAACAATGTTGACAAGAGGTGCTCAACAAAAATTTTAACCAAAAGCCCTCTTTGTACCTCTCTGCCTCTAGGAGTACGGAAAACGCACTAAGAGAAGCAACACTGTACTCAGAAAGCTGCATACCTGCTAGGGGAGAAAGACTCACACAGCTAATTACCTTGTTTGGCTCTCATGTCGAAGGGTGTGAGAAACACAATGGCTCGCAAAGGAATTCAACAGGCCTCCGGGGAGGAAGGGCTCTGGGAATCCAACATGGTGACAATTCAGCTCTTATGGGCACACCTGAGGACAACAGGTCATTAACCTCTGTGAATCCGGGGAACACTTCTCTGCCTAACACAGGATTAGCAGACTCTACGCACTATGATCTCACCTCTCTGTGACTTTTCTGTTAGACCAGCACCAGCAACAAAGCACTTGTTTAACCCTGTGAATAAAGGAGAATACCATGTGAAGAGAAATCAAACCATAAAGATCACGTAGGAAAGGGAAGAGCTTCCTGTGTAGCACGCATGAACAGATACAAAGGCACAATACTGCTAAGAAAACCGAATCCTGTGAATGGAACACCAGCACCATTACCTTTGTCTCCACTCCTGCAGGACTTTCAATCATGATGTCATTCATCCTGGCTATGATTAATAACTCTACACAGGAATTTTAAACCATTTTTTAACATGTGTTTTCCTCTGCCTTATGAAAAGGGATTTCCTGAGAACTCTGTCAGTTCTTACCTGAACCAGTGTTCAAAGCATGGCCGCTCCCTGCTGAAGCTTCATCAACACCTGTCTCTGTTTAGGAAGATCACAAGCCCTGTGCTTCACAGATGGTCACCCGTTCACTACGGAAGTGTCAGAACTGACCATCACTGCCTCAAAAGAGGTCAAGAGCAGTCTGTGATAGGCATACCAAGACCAAATAGTGTGTCCTTGTACTACTCCTCTGGTCTGCCACCATAATGTTCAGACCTTTCTGCCATTCACAGAGAGGTCTGTCACAGCACCCAGAACTTCGTAGGTGCTGTGACAAACCTCCCAAAACAAAAGTTGTTTGTCTTGAAAGAACATAACCTGAAATGCCCACGTTTCTATCCCAAGCGCCCTGCCATGAGCATTAGCTGGGTCCTCTGTGACTTTTCTACTGATCCCAACAAACATAAAACAGTCTCATGGGTGCATTCGAGAGGATCTGACATTTGTACCAAGGTTGAATAAGAAAAGAGGGTTTTCACTTCATCTTTAAAATACTTTCACACTTGATAACAGAACAAATGCTTAGAGTATATGAAATGAATGGCTCCGAAACAACCTCTGAACCAGTACAAGCCAACAATTTCAACCTTTTTTCTGCACAGGAGACATGAGCTCATCCCGTTCTCAGGCGCACTCTCCTCACCTGTACATAAGAATACTGAGGACCAGTGGCCCAGTATGAAGAATGAAGTGGAAAGTCCCTGACATTTAATTGTCATTAACGGAGGTCCCAGTCATATTCTACGCATTAAGAATACCAAGAGTTCAGAGGTCCTGGAGAAAAAAATAATGCATGCCAGGTGATATCTATAATATAAAACTCTCACATGTTTCTTTGCCCAGAAAGATTCTGAAAAGACACTTCAAACTTGCCTGGATGCTTGGATCACTTCGATGGGAACAATACGTATATCTAACCAGACTGCTAAAATCTCTCCATGCTTAGATATAGCGAGGGGGACAGCAAAAAGTACCAGCTATCAGAAGACAATCCTCCCTATAATCCCATGCATGAAACCCACGTTCCTTACCACATGATAAATGGTCCCTTCAGCCACAAGTATCACCAAGTACACTGTCCTTTCTTATCTGAGGACCTTCAATCCATGGGGAGGGCCAAGGAGGGGGAGGAGCACCAGTACTCACTTAGTGATATTTGGGAAGGATTGGCAGTGGTTCTGTGAAGGTCTCTTGGACACACACCACATGTTGTATCCACTAACCTGGATGATAGCATGGCTACTCTTGGAGGTGTCATGAGACCCACTGTGATTTCACAACCCTAGAGAAATCATCAAGATTTGACTGGCCTTGTTTTCATACACAAGCATACCTGATAACTGTGCTTATCAACGAGATTATATCCAAGCTAGTAACTTTCCCAGAGTACTACCTGAAGTTCATAGAGAAGGGTGGTAATACAGTCCTCTACAGTTTCAAAAAGTAAAATCTGAAAAAGTTTTCTGTGTATGAGCACTGCAAATGCACTAAGGGCCTGAAAACTTGTATTAAACCTGAAGCTCACCTGCAGCACTGAGGACAGGCATGTAGTTCTATCCTTTGTCACTCATGGCACAGAAAGCAGTCCAGAAGAAGGGCAGAGTATATGTATACAACACATGTCAGAAAAGAACAAAAGAAGCAGGTGTCTCAGGAGGGATGATGACAATATCTCAGGTGTGTTCCTCAGCCAGACCCTGAAGAGGATACCTGGGAATAGGACGTGTTCAGTGCCAGGTTGAGCACTGTCTCCTATCTGATCTGGACAAGGAAGAGCACACAGTGTGCACCGCAGTAGACCACTGTGATCCTTACCTGACAGGAACCTGACTTCCAGCCATAGTCCTGGCTTGATACAGCTTGAAGGAACACTTGAGAAAACACAGAAAGAAATTGTGAATTAGGTTAGTGCACATGCTACAAAATAGCTCATTTCATTGTCCACAGAAATCCTGGAGAGACATTTCAACCCTGCCTGGATGTTTCATTTCCCGAAGAACAATATTTACTTGGAGTTCTTCCTAATAAATGGGCAGGTAGAAACTCATATATGCTCACTCCTACCTAGAAAGGAACCAACAATCCACAGTACCCTGTATAAGGCCAATCTGGCATTCTGTGTCCACCACGCAAGTTCCCTTCCACAGGGTGAATTTTCACTCTCAGCCATGGGATTTGACCCAGGCACCGTCCTTTCTCATCTCGGTACCAGCAACTCAAACAAGGGACCTAGAAGACCTAGCGATACTAATCCTCACTAGCCTATGTAACAGAAGGAAAACAAGGTTTCCCCTGATGTCACCCAGGGCCATCCAGCACGTCCCTATACGTACGCACGTCCCATAATGTAACCTATTATGATGTCACAAATGCTGAAGCAAACATACCAAGAAATATTTATTTGCTCCATGTATCCTTCCACAAGCAGAGTTGAGATTCATTGCTGCTCATGAAGATTCTTGTCACAGTCAGCTTAACTACTTGCTCCTGGTCACTCCAGTGAGCAAACTTCAAAAGGCAACTTTTACATTCTTCAATAAAATAGTGAATGAAATCCAATGGTTAATGTTAGTAGACGTGATCACTGAAGGTTACAAAGAACCTATTTACGCTTCTAGCCCTACAACACTGAAAACACACTAAAAACCAGGAAATAGATGCTGAAAATAACGCTTCTTGTAACACTTGGGAATGACATATATGTCACCCTTTGGGAACTCACATCAAAGAGAGGTCCCCAAAACCAGCTTCCCAGAAACACTTGTACAATATATATCTGAAAAGAAAAAGGTGGCCAGGAATGGGAGAGGGCAACATCTCAGACGTGTTTGCCAGCCAAGCTCCTAAAGCACAAGGACGGGGAACATGTGGTTCGCAATGGTTGGACAGATGCTCATTCTCCAGTACAGGAAGGAACAGCCGACCTTCGTCTTTGTGAAATGACCACAATATGACCCATCTGACACTTAGCACACTGCCAACAGAAGCCTCTTCGTCAACACACTGTATATGGGAGTAGAAAAGGACCTAGCCTAACACAAAAATCACTGTCATTCAACATAGAGCTGGCTGTGCCAGAACATGTGACCAATACCTTCCTAAACCCCTGATTCAATGTGAGGACACATATCATTTTAACAACTGAGTCATGATCCACCAAGTACCTGTGTCAATTCTTGGGTGTCCTCGTGGGCAAGATACATACATAGCAGGGTCATCAGCCTAGACTACAACCAATCTCTGCCAAATATGTCCTTCCCTGGTGCTCACATTTCTCCTAGAAACAAAGGACAAACTCATGCCCATTGGATTTGCTAAGCACTCAATTCCCTGCTATCTGAGCCCTACATGTTCTGCAGTGAAAAGTGTAAGGGGCTCCTGCAACATTTATTACTATACACAAAGATCACACATGTGGTGCTCTAACAGAGATGCACTGTGTACATTAGCAAAGTTGTAGAATGGCCAATTCAGGCTCACAGGTGTGGAGCTATGCATGGAAGAGCAGCTAAGGCAACTGCTCTGTTAACTACGCTGCCCTACTTGTGTCCCTGTAAAATACGCAAGCTGACCTGTCACTGAGGAGTCCATCAGCACTACACGCATCCTTCTAGGTGCTCAATGATCCACTAACCACATTCAGAGAAAATCTGACCCTTTTGAGACTAAAGACAGAGTTCAAGGGACCCCCCATCTACAGAAATTAACTGGGGCTTCCCTTAACTCTCTGCAGAGGCCACTGTGAAGTATTCATGGACTCTCAGCAGAGTTCCAATTGGATCTGATGCTGCTTCTTTGAATCACAAAGGTTTTCCCAAAATATGTTCCAATAAGAAGCTAAACACGTGAGTTTCATGCAATGCAACAGACATTCGAAACTGTTATCTATGATTGTCTCTGACATATGCCGTGAGGCCTGGAAAGGCCAAGACCTTCCACAATGTGTCCCACTGAGATCAATTAGCGCCTGATAAGGCAGGCCTCCTGCCTCCACCCACCGGGATTTGAGGGTCAGGGGTACCACAGTGAGGTATGGCTTCTTTGATCCATATTGCACACAAGGCTGTCTCCTCTTGATGACTGTCTGTATTTGCAGGCAACCTCTAGCAACTGAGAAAACAACAGAGACCAACTATGTTACACTTCATGTGACCCAAACAATAGTCCGCGTCACAGCCTATCCAAGTCCTAAACATGATGGAACAACTCCACCTAGCATAATGTTGTGCTGATGTGCATTGCTAAAAGCTCCCCACTCCATAAAGCTACCTGAGCAGGCAGCAAAATGTCACTAATCACCCTAAGAGCCAGCGCCTCACCCACCCACCTCCAGCATTCTCTTAGCCGTCCACATGGCAACCATTCACACACAGTGCCTGTACAAAAGGGCCAGCGTCATTTCTGACATGACCTCTCCCAATAGAAACATGGGGCAGGGCATAAAGACCTAGGATTATCGATCGTGACTCTCCTATATACGGAGAGGAAGGTCTCTCATCTAAGGAAGTCATTCTTCCCATGCCAACCCTCGCCTGGATGTCAGCAAAGCTGTCCCTGGGCACACTTAGCGACTGCATGAACTATCACAAAACCCAGCGGCAAACACAGCAAGAAATACTGAGAGACCCCACATCTTCTTTAACAGGACTGTGGAACGTTCTGCTGATCCTTCACATTACACAGTCAGGCTTCCTGTTGGTGGAAGGCTTCAAACTCGATGGAGAGAGCTTTAGGGAAAGCTTCTCATTCTCTGGAAATAAAATGGAAACAGGCAATGGTAAACGTTGACAGGAGGTACTCAATATACATCTTTGACAACAGCCTTCCTTACCGCTTTATTACTTCTCCACCTCCGGGAGGCCAGAAAATGCACTCAGGGCTAGCAAATGTACATTCAACACGATGCACCCCTGCAATGGGAGACAGCGTCACCCAGGTCCCTGCTGTGGCCCTCATGACAAAGGAAGCGTGAAACAGGATCTTGCTTAAAAATACATTCAATGTGGATATGAGAGAGGAAAGGGTCCAAGACGCCAACATGGTGACATCAAAGATATGCTCAAGGCAAGGTTGTAAGAGCGTATCTGAGGACGTCACTAACAGCCATGGCTTATGACCCACGACACCGTCCTTTCTCACGTCAGCACCAGCAACCCAAGAAAGGGGCATAGAAAACCGAGGAAAACTTATCCTCACCTATGTACAGGAAGAAAGATAACATTTCCTCTGAAGTCACCCAGGGCCACCCAGCACTTCCTTGGATGTCCCAATGGCTGTTGCTCAGAACCTAATGGTGCCTTTTATGATGTCACAATTGCTACGAGAAATGTATCAAGAAATACTGATTTGCCCTGTGATTCTTCCCATAAGCAGAGCTGAGATTTCTGTTGGTCACTGAGGTTATTGTCATAGTCAGCTTAACTACTAAATTGGTACCTGGCCCCAACGCTGAAAAGCCAATTCTTACTTTCTTCAATAAAAACACTGAACTCTTTCCCAAGCTTATGTTAATAGGGGTGACCACCGAAAATTACAAAGTTCCTATTTACACTGCTAATCCTACAAACACAGAGAATACACCAAGGACCAGGAAACCTATACTGAAAATAATACTTCCTGTAACACCAGGAACAGTAAGTGCTACCCTGTTGGAAACTCGTGTCAAAGTGAATATGCAGGTTCACAAATGTACGAGTCCAACGTACATCTGAAAAGAAAAGGGTGCCCAGAAAATGGAGAGGGCAACATCTCAGATGTGTCTGCCAGCCAAACTCTTAAATCACAAGGAAGGGTAACATGTGTTTAATACCTGATTAGACAGATGGTCACTCTCCAGCAGAGGAAGGAACAGTCAACCTTTGGCTTGGTGACATGATCATACTGTGACCCACTTGACACTCAGCACACTGCCAAAAGGACCCTCTTATTCAGCATACTGTATTTAGGAATAGAAAAGGAGCAAGACCACAGAATTCCATGTCATTCAAAATAGAACTGGCTCTGCTAGGACACATGCCCAGTGGCTTTACAAACCCCCTACTCCACTAGGAGAACACACTATAATTTTAACAACTGTTTCATAATGAAGCACCAGCAACTGTACCTGGGCTTCCTGATGGACAGCATTCTCCGTAACCGAGTCACAGGGCCAAAATACAGCCGATCTCTCAAAGATGAGAACATCAAGGGTGCTCACTCTTCCACTACAGATTAAGAGAAAACTCCTGCCGCTGGGTTTGCTAGGCACTCAGCTCCTTCTTGTCGGAGATCAACATGCTCAAAACAGTGACAAGCATCACAGACTGGTATGTGATTGTAACCAGACTGCTAATATCTCTCCATGCTTAGATCTACCAAGGAGGATCGCAAAAATCACCAGCTATCAGTAGAAAGTCCTTCCCACTGACTCCATGTGCCACCCCATGATCTTTACCACACGATAACTGTTCCCTGCAGCCACAAGAATCTCTAAGAATAAGATGCTTTCTCATGTGAGGGAACTGCCACCCACCAAAGGGCCAAGACTGGGTGCAAGCAGTAGTACGCACTTAGCCATACTCGGGGAGGATGAGCAGTGGTTCCGTGAGGTCTCTTGGACACACACCAGCACTAACCTGGGTGACGGCGTGGCTCCTCTTGGAGCTGTCATCACGCCCACTGTGATGTCACAACCCCCAAAGAAATGATCACGAAGGATTTGATTGGCCCTGTTTCCTTGCACAAGCATATCTGAGAATTCTGTTCATCACTGAGACTATATCCACGCTTATAACATTCCTAGAGTCCTTCATGAACTTCACAGGAGGACAGTAACACAGTCCCCTGAAATCGCAGAAGTTTTCAGGAGCATGCAGACTTATATTAAACACGATGCTTATCTGTTGCACCAGGCACAGGAGAAGGTGGTTTACACTTTCTCACTCATGTTAGAGAAAGTAAACCCGAAGAGGGCCAGGGTATACGTATACAACATATGTCAGAAAAGAACAAAAGGAGGAGGTATCTAGGGAGACAAGATGACAATATCTCAGATGTGATCCTCAGACACAACCAGAACAGAAGACCTGGTGACAGCACCTGTTTCATACCAGATTCAGCACTGGCTCCTGTCCTATCTGGGCAAGGAAGAGCACACAGTGTGCACCACTGTGACGCCTTACCTGACAGTGACCCAACTTCCAGCCACAGCCTTGTCTAGACGACTGTTAGAGCCTTTCAGAAGACAGACAGAAATGTGAGTCAGGTTAGAAAACATGGTATATAATATAACATAGCACATTTCCCTGCTCACAGAAATACTGAAAGGGCACTTCAACCCTGCCTGGCTGCTTCGTAGGCTGAGAAACAGCACTTTCCTAGAGTCCTCCATGAGGAAATGGGCAGGCAGAAACTCTTGTGCTCACTCCTACTTAGAAAGGGACAAGTAAACTGCAACCAGCTATATGGGGCCCATTCGATATTCCTAAGTTGGGCATCCATGGCCCCATCCACAGCATGAATGGTCACTCGCAGCCATGAGATATGAACCAGGACACTGCCCTTTCACATCTCAACAGCAGAAACTTGAACAAGGGGCCTAGAAACCCCAGCAACACAAATCTTCACGTACCGATCCACAGGAAGGAAGTTAATGTGTCCTCAGAAGTCACTTGGACCCAGCTACTACTTTCCTGGATGTATTGTGGCCACTCTTGGGGACATGATGTTGCCATTATGATGTTACAATCACTCAAGAAAGACATCAACACATACTTATTTGCCCTATATTTCTACCTAAAAGCAGAGGTGAAATTTCTCTTCGTCATTAAGATTACTGTCACAGTCAGCTTAAGTACTCTGCCCGTGCCCACTCCACTGAGAAGACCCCAAGAGCAGATTCTTCATTAAACACTGAAACACATCCAAGGGTTAATGTCAGTAGTGGTGATCACTGAAAGTTACAAAGTTCCTACTTGTCATGCCAATCCTATAAACACCAAAAACACACCGAGCATGAGGATCCTACGCTGAAAATAATGCTTCCTGTCACACGGTACAGTCACATGTATTACTCTGTTGGGAACTCCTGTCAAAGAGAGGACCCAATAGACAGGTCCCAAATGTACATCTGAAATAAAAAGGTGGCCAGGAACAGGAGAGGGCAATATTTCACGTATGTCTGCCAGCTAAGCTCTTAAATCACAATGAGGGAAAACACATGATGTACACCTGGTCGAACACATGGTCATTCTCCAGTAGAGGAAGGAACAGCTGTCTTTCTCTGAGACATGAGCACACTGTTACCACCCTGACAGGCAGCACACGACCAGGAAGATCGTCTTCTTCCGCACAGTGGACACTGGAATAGAAATGGACCAAGACCACACAAATGCATGTCATTTGAAACAGAGCTAGCTCTGCCAGAACCTACGCCCAATCTCTTTCCAAGCGCCTGACTCAATGTGAGGGCACCTATCATTTTAACAACTGAGTCAAAATCCACCAAGCACCTGAAACATTTCTTGGGCTCGTTTGTGGGCAAGATATGTAACATCAGCCAAGACTACAACCAATCTGTGCCCAATAATTTCTTCCACGTTGCTTACATTTCTCCTATAAACAAAGGGCAAACTCACAACCACTGTTTACTCAGTTTCTTATTATCTGAGCCGTAAATGTTTGGCACAGTGTCAAGCATCAAGAGCTCCTGCAACTCTTACCTCTGTACACAAAGGTCACACGTCGAGGGTACTCAGGGAGTCACACTGTGTACATTAGCAAAGTTGCAGAACGGCCACTTAGGGTTCACAGGTGTGGAGGTAGGCATCAAAGGCCAACCAAGGCAGAGTCTTTGGTAACTACGCTGTTCTTGTCTCCCTGTAAAATGTGCAACATGCCCTGTGACGTCGTCAGAGTCCTCATCACTGGCTGCAGTCTCCCAAGTGCTCACTGATCAACGAATCACATTCAGAGAAAACCTGAAGCTCTTGACAGTAAAGCAGTCAGAGTTCTTGGGAACCCATCTGAGGACATGAGCTGGGTCCTCCTCCCTGACTGCTCTGCAGAGACCCCCGCAAAGTACTCATGAACTCTCGGCAGTAATCCAACAGGATGCGAGGCTGCCCCTACGCATGAGGGTTTTCCCGACTGAGGTTCCAACAACACAGGAACAACCGAGTTTCATAATCAACAATGGAATAGAAAACTTAACCCTGCTATCTTCGAGGCCTGGAAGAGCCAAGACCTTCCAGATTGTGTCTCCTGAGACTAGCTTGTATCTGATGTGACATACCTCCTGCCTCTACCCACCTGGATTTGAGAGGCAGGGGACCACAATGAGGAATGACTAGTGCGACCCATACTGCACACAAGGCTGTCTCCTCTTGATGACTGCCCATCTTGGCAGGGAAACTCTAAAGAATGAGAAAGAAACACAGACGAGGTCACAGCATATGTGACCGTAACAACATCCTATGCCCTTGCCTATGAAAGTCGTAAATACACATTTCAGAGTACCATGCATGATAGAACAACTCCACCCGGCACAAGGTTGTCCTAGTGTGGAAGCCTAAAAGCTATGCATTCCTACTGCTACCTAGGCAGGCAGCAAAATGCCACCAAGTCATAAGAGTCAGCTCCTCACCCATCCACACTCCAGCCTTCTCTTGCTCTTCCACGTGACAACCATTCATAGGCAGTACCAACACTAACAGGGCTACAGTCATTTCTGACATGACCTCTCACAACCGAAACATGGGTTGAGCTATAAACACCTACGGTCGTCAATCATGAGTCCACTATATATGGAGACAAAGTCTCTCATGTGAGGAAGAAATTTTTCCCAAGCTAACTCTACCTGGATGTCAGCACAGCTTTCCCTGAGCATGCTTTATGACTCCATGAAATACCACAAAACCCAACAGAAAACGCAGCAAGAAGGACGGTATGGCCTCACATCTCCTTTAAGAGGACTGCTGAGCACTGCACACTCACATTAGTTACAGCTGCTGGTGAGAGGCCGCCACACTCCATGGAGAGAGCTTTGGGAAAAGCTTCTCATTCTCTAGAAACGGAAAGAGGCCAGTGTTAATATTGACAAGAGGTGCTCAACGTTTAATTTAAACCACAGGCTTCTTACCTGTTTCTTAATCCTCTACCTCTGAGAGTCCAGAAAGTGCACCAAGGGCTAGCGAATGTACATTGAAAATGATGTGTGCCTACAACGGGGTGGAGAGAGTCACATGGGTATCTGGTTTGGCACCCAAGCCACCGGAGGTGTGTAATGCAACGCTGTGTAAATGCATTCAATGAGTATGCCTGAGAGGAAAAGGTCCAGGAAGCCAACATGGTGACATCTCAGTTTCACCAGGCAAGGTCTTAAGAGCCTATCTGAGGACAACATGTCACTAACCTCTGCTTGTCCACAGGGCCCTTTTCTATGTGAGACAGGAGTAGAAACTCTGGGCACTATTATCTCACCATTCTGTGATGAGTCTGTCAGCCCAGAGGTGGAAGGAGCCTCTTCTTCAACACTGTGAACACAGAAAAATAATTATGACAGGAAAAGCAAACCATATCACACAGGTGAGGCCAGACCTTCTCTGAACACAGCAGCCTGTTCCATTACACACACATCAACAAACTCCAAAGCACAGAACTGATCACAGAGTTATATCCTATGAGCTGAACACCAGCACTGTTACCTCTGATTCCATGCTGCAGGCCTTCCATGATGATGTCCTCCGTCCTGACTGTGACCACTAGCTATACACAGAGATACTGAACACACACTTTCCTTTATCTTATGTACAGGGAAGCTGGTGCTCAACAGTTTCCTGAGAACTCTGTCAGTTCTTACCTCAGGCCATGTATTCAAATCTTGCTGTACAGGTTCACAACTCCACCAACCCCTACTTCTTAAGTATCAGCATAAAACGTAGTCATGCGTAGTTTCTGAAAGGCATGCAGAAACAAACTTTCATGTAATTGCACCACTCTACTGGCCGACAAGCAAAACACCCAGATCTCTGTGTCATTCAGAGGGCTATCACAAAACCTGTATCTCGGCAGCAGCCCTGTGACAAACCACATGCTAAAAACCACCTGACTCTCTTCAGAAACCATGACCTGAAATGTCCAAATCTCTATGCCAAATAACACTCCAGGAGCTCCAGCTGGGTCCTACTGGACTTCAGTACTGAGCTCACTGTAAATACATAGTCTCCAAGGAGCGTTCTGTAGTATCTGATGCTCATATATATGATGAAAGAGCCAACAGGGTTTTCACCTCACCCTTACCAATAAAAAGGGGGGAATAAAAACCTTCACATTTGATGCTGGAATAAACGTAAATGGCGTCTGCAGTGAGGGTCTACGGAGTTACCACTGGTGAGCGGAAGGCAACAACTCAGAAGGCGTTTTGTCCAGGAGACAGGACCACCCGTCCTGACACAGGTTTCTCACCTGGCCCCCAGAACACTGAAGACCTGTGGCTCCCTATATGCAATGAAGTGGAAACTCCTTGACACTTACCTGTCACTAACTGAGATTACACACATATTCCCCTCTTCAGGAAAAGCTTGGAGAAAAATGTAGAAAAACATGCACATTAGGAGACAGCTTATGACACAAATCTGCTGCATCTTTTCTTGTCCACATAATTCTTGAAAAGACACTTCAGACCCACCTGGATGCTAGGATTATTCTGATGAGAACAACATGTACATCTAACTAGACTGTCAAAACAGCTCCAAGAGTAGAGCTCCGAAATAAGGCCAGCACAGAACACCAGGGATCAGAAGGAACTCCTCCTCCTGGTTCCCACGTGCAGCAACACGTTTGCTCCCGCGAGATGACCGCTCACGCACAGCCACACACATCACCAAGAACACTGTCCTTCCTCACCAGCACACCTATAAAAGAGGAAAAGGCCCAAGAAGAGGCAGGCACACCATCCAAAAATAGCAATGTTTGGGAACAACAGACAGTGTTTCTGTGAGGTCTCGTGGACTCACGCCAGCAATGCACAAGATGACAGCACGGCTCCTCTTGCAGGCGTCTTCAGGCCCACCGTGATGTCACAAACCTTGGCGAAATAATGAAGAAAGATTTGACTGGTCACATTTCCTTGCGCAAAAAGCATACCCCAGAATTCTGTACATCAGTGATATTATATCCAAGGTAGTAACACTAGAGTCCTTGATGAATTCCACAAAGAAGAATGGCGATAAAGGCCTCTATTCTTGAAAAAACATTTTTTTTTTGAAAATGTCTTCCGGGTATGAGTACTCCGAATGCACGGGGGGGTCTACAAACTGTCATTAAACATGATGCTTCGCTATAGCACCAGGGACAAGCAGTTGTGGCTTTTTCTGTGTCCCTCATGTCCCAGGAAGCGAACCAGAAGAGGGTCAGGGTATATTTATGTAGCATTTGTCACAGAAGCAGGTGTCTAAGGAAGCAAGACGACAACATCTCAGATGTGCTGCTCAGAGATCCTGTGTAGGACACCTGGGGACAGCAAGTGTTAAGTGCCAGGCTGCGCGCTGGCTCTTGCCCGGTTTGGAAAAGGCAGAGCATATAGTGTGTACCATGTGTCCCTTACCTGATAACAACCTGAGTTCCAGCCATCCAGCCACAGGCTTGTCCAGTCGACTGTTAGAGCTTGAAGGAGCCTTTGAGAAAACACAGAAACAAAGCCCATCCGGTCAGAGCACATGCTGTACAACAGCACATTTCCCTACCCCACACACATCCTGGAAGGACGCTACAACTCTGTCTGAATGCCTCAGTTCTTGAGGAGCAGTACTTTACTAGGTTCCTTCCTTGAGTTAACAGGCAGTTAGAAACTCTTAGTCTCACTCCAACCAGAAGGAGAACAGGCCTCCACGCTCTTCACAGGGCCCATCGAACGTTCCTGTGTCCAGCACTGACGCTCCCTTCCACAGGACGTATGTTCACTAACAGCCGTGACTTGTGACTGCTGACCCTGCCCTTTCTCACATCAGCACCCAGCAACTCAAGAAAGGGGCCTCGAAAACTTAGCAATGCTTATCATCACTTACCTATGCACAGGAAGAAAGGTAACGTTTCCTCTGAAGTCACCCAGGGCCATGCAGAACTTCCTTGGATGTCCCAAGGGCTACCCTTCAGGACCTAATGCTTCCTATTATGATGCCACATGCTATAAGAAATATATCAAGGAATACTTATTGGCCCTGAGTTTCTTCCCATAAGCAGAGCTGAGATTCCTGTGGGTCATTGAGATTACTGTCCCAGTCAGCTGAACTCATTTGGTCCCTGGCCTCCACACGGAGGAAACCTCCAAAGCAAACGCTTCCATTCTTGAATAAATGTCTGAAAGACGTCCAAGGGTCAGTGTGAGCAGGGGTGATCACTAAAAGTTACAAGTTCCTACCTATACTGCTAATCCTATCAACACTGGAAACACAATTAAGGACCAGGAAACCTACGCTGAAAATAACGCTTCCTGTATCACCAGGGACACGGATATGGATTATTACCCTTTTGGGAGCTCATGTCAAAGTGAGGTCCCAATACGCAGGTTCCCAAATGCACGTCTCCACTGTACATCTGAAAACAAAACGGTGCCCAGGAACTGGAGAGGACAACACCTCAGATGCGTCTGCTGGCGAAGCTCTAAGTCACAAGAAAGGAAAACACATGTTAATCCTGGTAAGACACATGGTCATTTTCCAGAACAGAAAGGAACAGTTGACTTCCTGACCCTTGGCATCACCACATTGTGACCCACCCAACACTCAGCACACTGCCAGTAAGAGCATAGTGTATATGGGAACAGAAATGTACCAAGACCACATAAACCCATCTCATTCAAAATGCCTCTGTCTAGATACATGCTCAATCCCTTTCTAAACCCCTAATCCAGTATGATACAGCACACTATCATTTTAACAAGTGTGTCATAATCAAGTGAGCACCAACAACATTACCCGGGCCTCCTTGTGGACAGGGTCACAGGGCCACGAATACAGCCAATCTCTGAAAAATGAGGGTATCAAAGATGTTTGTTCTTCTGCCATAGAGAAAGGAAATACTCATGCTCACCAGGTTTGCTAGGCACTCGGTTTTTTCTTATCTGAGACCAACATGCATGCATGGAAGACACATCGAGACAACCTCTCTTGTATCTACAGGGCTCCACTTGCCTCTTCGCCACAAACAAAATCTGTCCTGTCATTCAGGAGTCAGCCACCACCAACTGGAATTCTCCCAACTGCTCCCAGATCCACCCACCACATTCACAGAAAACCCGACCTTCCTGTGGGGAAACCAGTCAGGGTTTCCAGGATCAAGTCTAAGGAAATCGCTGGTCTTCCCATACCCCTCTGCAGAGACCACCATAAAGTACTCGCAGACTTACAGCAGGGTTCCGACATGATCCGATGCTGCCGCTTTCAGTCATGAGGGTTTTCCCCACATGCATTCCAACATGAGGCTAAACACTTCAATTGCACACTCAACACTGCAACAGAAAACACGAGCTTTCTTTCTCATGAGTGACACTGACATCTGCTCTGAGATCTTTAGAGCCATGTCACTGCAGAATGTGTCCCACTGAGATAGGGTAGTGTCTGCTATGACAGGCCTCCTGCTTCCACTCACCTGAATTTGAGGGATTAGGGTACCACAATGAGGTATGACTACTTTGTTCCATATGGCACATATAATGTCTCCTCTTGATGACTGCGTGTCTTCACAGGGAACCTGTAACCGACGAGCAAACAACACAGACCATGTTGTAGCTTATGTGACCCTAACGACAGCCCGTCCCCCTGCCCACAGAAGTCCTAAACACACTTTCCAGAGTGACCTGAGCAATGGAAGAACTCCACCTGGGACAATATTGTCCTGAGGTGCACTCCTTAAAACCTCTGCTCTCGTATTACTACCTGGGCAGGCAGCAAAATACCTTCAGAGTGAGCTCCTCACCCATCCTGACTCCTGCATTCTTTCACCCTTCCGCATGGGAACCACTCACACTCAGAACCTGTTCTAAAAGGCCTGGTATCATTTCTCACATGACCTCTCCCAACAGAAACATGGGGTGGTGCTGTAAAGGCCTAGGGTCATCAACTGTGACTGCCCCATATATGGAGAGGAAGGTCTCTCATTTGGGGAAGTCATTTCTCCCATGCTAACTCTCACCTGGATGAGCACACTTAGCAACTGCATGAAGTATCACATAACCCAGCAGAACACACAGCACCAAATACTGAATGACCCCCACATGCGCTATTACAGGCTTCCTCAGCATTCTGCTGATCTTTCACCTTAGTTACACGGTCAAGCCTGCTGTTGGTGGAAGGCCTTTCAAACTCCACGCAGCGTTTGGGGAAAGCTTCTCATTCTCTAAAGACAAAATCGCAAAAGACACAAGGGTTAATGTTGCCAGGAGGTGGGAAACGTGTATTTCAAAGAACAGCCTTCCTTACTTCTGTCTTTCTTCTCTACCTCTTGGATGACAGAAAATGCACCAAGAGCTAGGAAAGGTATATTCAAAATGATGTGTCCCTGCAATGGGGGAAAGTGTTACCTGGTCATGCAGTTACCTGGCTGGGCACTCACGTCAAAGGAAGCGTGAAATCGATGCTGCGTAAATGCGTTCAGTGAGGATAATACCTGAGAGGAATGGGTCCAGGACATAAACATTGTGACATCTTAGACATGTCCATCAGGCAAGCTCTTACCTGAGGACAACACGCCACTAACCCCTGCTTATCCACGAGGCCTTTTTCTACCTGAGACAGGAGTAGAAACTCTCTGCACTATTATCTCACCACTCTGTGACTCATGTGTCAGCCCGAGGGTAGAAGGAGCCTCTTCTCTAACACTGCGAACACAGAAAAATAATCACAAGGAGAAAGAAAACCATAAAGATCATGTAGGGGAGGCCAGAGCTTCTTTAGAACACAGCAGCCTGCTCCATTACACACACATCAACCAGCTCAAAGGTACAGGATTGGTCACAGAATTCATTCCTTTGAGCTGAACACCAGCACCATTACCTCCACTTCCACCCTACCAGCCTTGGCACCGTGATGCCATCCATCCCCTCTACGAACAACAGCTGTAACACAGGGATATTTAACATACACTTTCCTGTATCTTATGCACAGGGAAATTTGTGCTCACCAATTTCCTGAGAACTCTGCCAGCTCTTACCTCAGGCCCTCCATCGAGGTGACCAGGTTCACAACCTCCACCAACACCTACATCTGTTAGGAAGATCACATGCCCTGTGCTTGCACAGAAGGTCCTAAGTCATCTGGACACTCGTGAAGTATCAACATTGACTTTCTACGCCTAAAAGGAGGTTGTGAGTAGTTTCAGAAAGACATACCAAGACAATCTATCATGGACATCTACCCCTGTACTGCTCTGCCAGCATAATGTCTCGACTTTTGTGTTATTTAGGGGTCTGTCACAACACCTAGATCTTAGCAGGAGCCTTGCATAACAGAACTTCTCTTTCTTTGGGAACATCACCTGAAATGCCCAAATCACTATCCCAAGGGCCGCTCCAGGAGTATTAGCTAGTCCTCCGTGACTTCATCACCGAGCCCACAGCAAAACGCACAGTCTCCAGGGAGTGTTCCGTAGTATCTGATGCTTGTCCACAGGATAAAAAAGCCATGAGGGTTTTCACCTCATCCTTGCCAACAGAAGTGGAGCACAAAATGCTGTCACATTTGATACTGGAATTTAAAAAAGTGGTGTCTCTAATGAGGGGGTATGACATTGATGAGTAGGAAACAAGAACTCTGAAGGTATTCTGTCCAGGACACCTGACCCCATGACCTGAGGCACACGCTCCTCACCTGCCCACCAGAATACTGAAGACCACAGTATACTATATATGTAATGAAGCAGAAATTACTTGACTCTACCGCTGTCTCTGCCAGTCACATTCCACTCATCAAAAATATCAAGAGCTGAGAGGTCCTGGGGAAAAATGCAGAAAAATATGCACATTAGGCGACATGTTGCACATTTCTTTGTCAAGAAAAATCCAGAAAAGACGTTCCAAGCCGATCTGCATACTCAAGAGTATTTTGACTGGTAACAACATGTACATCTAACTAGACTGCTAAAATCTCTCCACGCTTAGAGCTACAAGAGGAGGACAGGGGAAAAAGCACCATTACCAGTAGAAAGTCCTCCCCATGGATCCCATATGCATCATGGTACCTGCCACAAAAGGACTGTTCACCCACAGTCACAGACATCACCAAGAACACTATGCTTTCTCACCTGAGCACATCAACCAAGGAAAAGGGCCAAGAAGAGGTAGGAACACCAATCCAATTGTACACTTGGGCAGGATGGGCAATTGTTCTGTGAGGTCTCTGGACTCCCACTGGCACTAAAGCAGAGGACAGCATGGCTCCTCGCGCAGGTGTCTTCAGTCACACTGTGATGTCACAATCCCTGGAGAAATCATCAAGAAAGCTTTGATTGGCACAAGCAAACCTGAAAACTGTGTTCATCACTGATATTATATCAAAGCCAGTAACCCCCAAGACTCCTTCATGAACTCCACAAAGAAGGGTATACAAGCCTCAACATCAAAAAAAAAAAAAAAAAAAAAAACCCTGAAAATGTTTTCTGAGTATTAGCACTCCAAATACACTAGAGGCCTCCAGACTTACATTAAACGTGATGCTTATTTATAGCACCAGGACAAGCAGTTATGGTTTTATTCATTTGTTTTAGAAAAGGTAGAGCATATACGACTACTTTGACCCTTAACTGACAGTAACCTCAGTTCCAGGTACGTACTTGTCTAGACAACTGTCAGAACTCCAAGGAGCCTTTGAGAAAACACAGAAAACCATGTGGATCAGGTAAGAGCACATGATATACAAGAGTATATTTTCCTGCCCACAGATATCCTGGAAGGACATTCCACCTCTGCCTGGATGCCTCATTTCCTTAGGAACACTAGTTCTCTAGAGCCGTTCCTTGAGTAAATGGGCAGAAACTCTTATGTTCAGTCCTACTTAGAAAGGGATCAACAACCAACAACACTCTACACAGGGCCCATGCAACATACCTATGTCCAGCGTGCATGTTCCCTTCCACAGATGAATGCTTACTCACAGCCATGAGTTAGGACCCAGGACACTGTCCTTTCTCACGTCAGCACAGAAACTAAAGCAAGGGGACTACCAACACTAATCCTCACTTACCTATGTACAGGAAGGAAGGTAATGTTTGCAGTGAAGGCACCGGGACCCAACCTGCACTTCCCTGCATGATCCCGTGGCAACTCTTGAGGACGTAATGCTGCCTGTTATGATGTCATAGCTGCTGCAAGAAATGTATCAAGGAACATTCATTGGCCCCATGTTTCTTCCCACAAGAAGAGCTGAGATTCTTGCCACAGTCAGCTGAACAACCTTGTATCTGCCCACTCCACTGAGTAAACTTAAAAATCCAAATCTCACGTTCTTGATTCCAAGGGTTCATGTTAGTAGGGGTGATCACTGAAAGTTACAAGCTTCTCACTTATACTCTGATTCTACAAACACAAGAAACACGTCAAGGGCCAGGAAATCTATGGTCAAAAAAAAAAAAAATGCTTCCGGTCAGTCACATGTGTTACCCTGTTGGAAACTCATGTCAAAGTGAGGTCCCGATACCCCGGTCCTCTAACGCACTATTCCAATGTACATTTGAAAAGAAAAAGGTGCCCAGAAACCAGAGAGGTCAAAATGTCAGGTGTGTCTGCCGGCCAAGCTCTTAAATCACAAGGAAGGAAAACATGTGGTTAATGCCTGGTTAGACAGATGATCATTTTCCAGCAGAGGAAGGAATGGCTGACCTTCTGCTCTGACATGACCACACTATGAGCCACCTGACAGGCATACTGCCAGCAAAAGCCTCTTCTTCAGCACAGTATACGGGGAACAGAAAAGGATCAAGACCACACAAATCCTTGTGATAATACAGCTGGCTTTGCCCAGGACACAGGCTCAATCCCTTTTTGAATCCCTGATTCAAAGTGAGGGCACACTATCTTCCTAACAGCTCAGTCACAATCAACTGAGAGCCAGCACCTTTACCTGGGCTTCCTGACAGGCAGGATACTCCATAGAACTACTTTTGAACCAGCAGGCGGCAGGAACTCGGAGCATAAGCATGACCACATGTCCTGAGGCACCTGCTCCTTACCTGTCCACCAGAACACTGAAGACCATTGGCAGTGTATGTGCCATAAAGTAGAAACTACTTGACATCTAATTCCTTGCTCTTCGCTGAGGTTCCGGCCATATTCCCCTGTTGAAGAACACCTAGAGTAGAGACACAACGGAGAAAAATGTAGAAAAAAACAAACGTTAGGTGGCAGTTTATGACACAAAACTGTTGTATGTTTCCCTGTGAAGAAAAATCGTGAGGAGGTAGTTGAAAGCTGCTTTGATGCTTGGATTATTTTGGTGGGAAAAATAGGTACATCTAACCAGACTGCTAAAATCTCTCCATGCTTAGAGCTCCTCAGGGGCACAGCAAAAAGCTCCTGCCCTTGGGTCCCAGATGCAGCAACCATGTTCCTACCACAAGATGAGTGTTCACCACAGCCACAAGCAGCACCTTAAGAACACGGTCCTTTCTTACCTGAGCACCTACATCCCGTGCAAAGGGTCAGGGAGGTATTGAAACGACAAGCCTCACTTAGTGACACTTATGAAGAATGGGCAGGGGTTGTGGGACGTCTCTTGGACTCACACCAGGACTGACCTGGAAGACATCAGGGATCCTCTTGGAAGTGTCTTCTGATGCACTGTGATGTCACAACCCCTGCATAAATCGACAGGGAATATGAATTGGCCCTGTTTCCTTGCACAAGCATACATGAGAATTCTGCTCGTCACTGACATGATATACAGAGCTAAAAGCACTACGTGAGTCCTTGCTGAACACTACGGAGAAGCACGGTAATAGATTTCTATCCATTTTTGGACAAAATAATATGACAAAGTGTCATTGGCAATAGTCTGCAGGAGTGTAAAATAAGAAAATTAGAAAAAAAATATTTACACCTCTACAGGTATGAGCATTCCCAATGCCCTAAGAGGCCAGCAAACTTACATTAAACGTGATGCTTACCTATAGCACCCAGGATAAGCACCTGTGCCGCTCTGTTCACCACTCACGTCATGGAGGGTAAACCAGAAGAAGGCTAGTGTATATCTCTACAACATATTTCAGAGAGGACGCAGTTGTTCCAGGAAAGAAGATGACAATATCTCAGATCGGTTCCTAGCCAGACCCTGAACAGCATTCTTGAGGACAGCACACGTTTAGTGACAGATAAGCACTGGTACCCGTCCTATCAAGGGAGGGAACAGCACATGCTGTACACCACAGTATGGCCACTTTGATGCTTATCTGACAGTAACCTGGAGTTCCAGCCATAACCTCGACTAGACGACTGGTAGACCGTGAGGGAGCACTTGAGAAAACACAGAAAAAATGTGGATCAGCACACTTCCCTAACCACAGGAATCCTGCGCAGACATTTCAAACTTGACTGGTCGCTCCATTTCCAGAAGAACAGTATTTTTCTAGCGTTCCGCCCTGCATAAATGCACAGGAAGAAATGCTTATGTTCAGTCCTACCTAGAGAGAGACCAGTGACCCCGAGCATCCATCCACTATAGGGCCCAGAAAAAAAACCCTGTATCCACCGCCAGCATTCCCTTCTAGAGAATAAGTGTTCACTCTCAGCCATGAGTTGTGACCCAGGACACTGTATCTGCAACTGAAGGAAGGAGCCTGGGACACCTAGGAACACTTATATTCACCTACCTATGCACAGGAAGGCAGGTTAAGGTTTCCTCTCAAGTCACCTATAGCCAGCCAGCATGTTCCTGGATGTCTCCACGGCTACTCTTGAGGATGTGATGCTGCCTAGTATGGTGTTACAATCACTGCAAGAAATATATCAAGAAATACTTATTGGCCCCACGTTTCTTCACACAAGCAGAGCTGAGAACCATGTTGGTCATTGAAATGACTATCACAGTTCAGTTTAACTACCTTAGTCCCTGGCCACTGCACTGAGAAAAATCTCAAAGTCAATTCTTACATCCTCAATGAAACTCTGAAAGAGACCCCAGGCTTACTGTTAGTAGGGATAATGACCGGAAGTCACAAAGTTCCTACTGCCATGGCTAATCCTATAAACGCTGGAAACACACTGAGGCCCAGGAGACCTATGTTGAAAGTAATGCTTCCTGCAACACAAGGGAGAGTCACACGTGTTACTCTGTTGACGTTGTGGATGAAACCCACGGAAGCGACTCCTCCGGCTGGGCTTGAAACCGTAAACCTGGGAAGGCAGCTCCCCCCTCACTTAACTTCCAGGGAGCAGTTAGCCTGGGAAACTGTGTGGCCGGCTATCCTCCATCCACCTGGCTTGAGGATCAGCGGCACTGTCATGAGGTGGGACTGCCTTGATCCATACTGCATAGAAGGCTGTCTCCTCTTGATGACCAGTTGTGTCTGCAGGGAATCTCTCACAAATGAGAACACATCACACACCCTGTGACAGCTTATGTAACCCTAACAACAGCATGTGCTTCTGCTTCTAAAAACGCTAAAACACACATTTCAAAATAACTTGAATGATAGGATAATGCCAACAGGCACAATGTTCACACATTTCATTTGTCTGTCTTTGGATTCATGGAAACTTCCCTCTGTTTACTGCTTCCCAGTAAGCAGTAAAAAAAAAAAAAAAAAAAAAAAAAAAAAAATCCATCAACAACCAGATCCTCACCCATCGGGTCTCAAGCATCCCCTTTCTCTTCCAGATGACAACTGTTCAATTACAGCACAGTTATGATCAGGGCGGGGGACCTTTCTGACATGAGCTCTTACAACAGAAACACAGGCCAGACCCATACGGGCAGGATCATCAGTCATGACTCCTCTACACACAGGAAGATCTCTCTAGTCCCGGGAAGTCAGGTCTACCCACACCAGCACTTACCTGGATACATGTCTTTCCCTGAGCACACTCTGTGGCTTCCTAAATGTCACACACCCTGCAGGAAACACAAGAATAAATACTGACTGACTTTCATGTTCCCTGAGCATTCTGTTGATAATTCACACTCATTACAGAGTCAAGCTTGCTACTGAAGGAAGAACTTTCAACTTTAGGGAGAAAGATTTGGGAAAAGCTTACGTTCTCTGGGGAAAAAAGTCCAAAGAGGCAAGAATTAAGGTTGACAGGAGGTACTCAACAAAAACTTTAACCGTAAGTCCTTCTTAAACCCCTCCACCCCTGGGCATACAGAAAATACCCCAAGGGCCAGCAAACCTATATTCAAAACGATGTGTACCTATAAAGTAAGAGACAGTCATGTGGTTACCTTGTTTGGCACTCATGTCAAAGGGACTCCTGAGTGACACGACAGCTTGCAGGCTTTGCACGGAGTCAAGCAGATCAGTTTAGTTACCAGAGAGGCTACCTGGGAGCCCGTGAAATACAGCGGTTCCCAAATGAGTATAACAGGGACATCTATCTCAGAGGAAGGAGTCCAGAAAGCCCATAGGGAAACAACTCAGATATGTTCTCCAGCGGAGCCCTGTGAAGCACACCTTAGGACAACACATCACCCATCTCCGCTTACCCATGAGTCTCTTTTCTACCTGAGGCAGGAAGAGCAGACTCTGTGATGCACATCAGCCTGCGGCTTATCTGTCGGCACACAGCTATGAAGAGCCTCTTCTTTTACACTGAATGTAGGGGAAAACATAAAGAGGAAACCAAACCACAAAGATTATGGAGGCCAAGACAGAACTTGCGCTGCAGCCCGGCAGGCCATTCCCGTACAGACACATCAGAAAGCTTCAAAAAGTCAAAGACACAATATTGCTCAGAGAAGTGAGTCCTATGAACTGAACACCTGAACACCTGCACTATCACCTTTGCGTCCACTCTCGTAGGCCTGGTTTTGTTTGTTTTGTGAGACAGGGTCTCGCTCTGTGGCCCAGGCTAGTCCTGACCTCACTATGAAGCCAGGGCTGGCCTTGGACTCACAGCAATCCTCCTGCCTCAGCCTCCCGAGTGCTGAGATTATAGGCATGTGCCACCATGCCCACCTTATGTGGGGCTGGGGAATCAAACCTGGGTACTTAGCATTTGACTTAACACTTGCTAGGCAAACGCTTTAACCACTGAGCCATCCCTTCAACCCCCTAGTTAGGGATTTTTAACACACACTTTATCTTGTGTAAAGGGAAATTTGTGCTCACTGGATTTCCTGAGAACTCTGTCAGTTCTTACTGAGCACCTGCATCCAAAACTTGGTGACTGGGTTCACAACCTCCATGAACATCTACCTCTGCTTAGGAAGATCACACATTGTGTGCTTTCAAAGGAGGTCACAAGAATACCCACCTAGACACTCGTGAAGTATGACCAATGACCTCTGCATCAAAGGAGGTCTTGAGTAGTCTATGACAGGCATACCAAGACAACCTATCATGCACTTGTACCACTCGACCGGTCTGCCAGCATAATGTCCAGACTTTTGTGTCATTCAGGGGTCTGCCACAGCACCTACATCTTGGCAGCTGCCCTGTGAAAAACCACATAAGACAAAACTTGCCTCTCTTGAGAGCACATCACCCGAAATGCCCAAATGTCTATTCCAAGGGCCGCTCCACGAGGGATATCTGAGTCCCCCCTGACTCCTCTACTGAGACCACTGCAAAGTGCACAGTCTTGTGAGAATGTTCCATAGTGTTGGATACTTGTATGCAGGACGAATAAGCCAAGAGGGTTTTCACCTCGTCCTTGCCAATAAATGTGGGGAAGTAAAAGGTTTTCACATTTGATAATGGAATAAATGAAAGTGGTATCTGTAATAAGTGGGCAACAGAAATACCTCTGCCCAGTAAAGGACAAGGACTCTGAAGGTATTTTGCCAGGACACATGCTCTGAGGTATACGCTTCTCACCTTCCCACCAGGATACTGAAGAGAAGTGGAAATGAAGTAGAAACTATTTGACACTTCCTGTCATTAACTGAGGTTCCAGCCATTTTCCTTCTTTAAGAATACCCAGAGTGGAGAGACTGGAGAAAAACACAGGAAAAAAAATCACATCAGTTGACAGCTTATGACCCAGAACGGCTGCTGCACAGTTCCTGTCCAAAAAAAAAAAAAAAAAAAAAAAAAAAAAAAGAGGACATTTCAAACCCACCTGGATGCTTGGGACCAATATGTGCATCCACGCAGACTACTAAAATCTCTCCATGCTTAGAGCTACAAAAGGAGGACAGAAAAAAAGCACCAGGTATCACTAGAAAGCCCTCCCTACAGATCCTACATTGAGCATCCATGTTTCCTATCACAAGACAAGTGTTCACCCACAGTCACAGCACCACCCGGAACACTGTCCTGTCTCATCAGAGCACCTGCAATCCACTCAAAATGGCCAAAAAAGGGGGTAGGAACACCAGTCCTCACATAGTGATATTCAGAAGCATGGGCAGTGGTTCTGTGAGGTCTCTTGCACTCACACCAACAATGACCTGGATGGCTTCTTTCAGAGGTATCTTTCCGGCCCACTGTGATGTCACAACCCCTGGAAAAAAACATCAAGAAATCATAATTGGCCTTGTTTCTGTGCACAAGCATACCTGAAAATGCTATTCTTTACTGAGATCATATCTACAACTAGTAACACTACCTGAGTCCCTGCTGAACTCTGTAGAGAAGGATGGTAATACAGCTCTCTACTTCAAAAACAACATCTAAGTAAGTTTTACGGGTTACGATTTATAAGGGGGTGAACTAAGAAAATTAGAAAAAAATATGGACTTACACCTCTACAAGTATGAGCATTCCAAATGTAAGGGGCCAGCCGACTTACATTAACCCTGATGTTTATTTTATGTATACCACCAGGGACTAGGAGCTTGGTGGCTGTCACTCATGTCACAGAAAGTGAACCAGAAGACGACCAGCGTACATTTGTCTAACATATTTCAGAGAAGCAGCAGGTGTCCAAGGAGGGAAGATGACAATATCTCAGATGTGTTCCTCAGACAGACCCTGAACAGGATACTTGAGACAGCCTGTGTTTCGAGCAAGGTTGCACACTGGCTCCTCTCCTACCTGGGCAAAGAAGAGTCCATAGTGTACACCACAGTATGACCACTCTGACCCTTACCTGACAGTAACCACAGCTCCAGACGCAGTCTTATCTAGAGGATTGTCAGAGCTTGAAGGAATCTTGAGAAAACAGAAGAAATGTGAATCAGGTTAGCACACAGCACATTTCCCTGCACACAGAAATTTTGGGGAGACATTTCAACCCTACCTGGATGCTTCATCCCCAGAGGAATGGTATTTTTCTAGAGTCCTTCCTTGGGTAACCAAACAGGTAGAAACTCTTATGTTCACTCCTAGAAAAGGACAAAGAATCCACAACATTCTGTAAAGCACCTACTGGGGTTTGGATATGGAATGTCTCTCAAAAAGTATGTGTATTTGGATTTTATGGATTATCTATGGAACCATGTGCTCTTAGGAGATTAGAATCTGGTTTAGAGGCGTGGATTATGGGCATATGATGGATTATAGATGTGTGGCAGAATACCGAAGTGTGGCAGATTATAGATTACAGGCATATGCAATAGATTACAGATGCATGTTGGATTATAAATTACAGGCATATGGTGGATTAGGGACTTTAACCTGAAAGGGGTGGAACACTGAAGCTGGACCTTTAAGGGGTAGATCACTGGGACAGAACCTGGAAGGGCAAATATATCTTCCTCCATTTCTTCATGGTGGCTCCCACGGTGGCTGTTTGCAATGCCATGAGGGGCTGCCTCTACCTCTACGTCTGCCATGGGCTTCCACTGCTGCAAGCCACCCATGGATTGACTATGACACTCTGAAACTGTAAGCTAAAACGAAACTTTTCCTCCCCTAATTTGTTCATGTTGAGTATTTAGTCACAACTGTGAAAAAGTAACTAAGACAGAAATCAGCACCAAAAGTGGGGTCGTTGCGGTAACTTTACCTGACCGCATGATATGGAAGCCTTTGGAAGTGGTTTGTTGGAAGGGTTGTTTGCCAGGGTTCAGCTCTCTGGAGTTCAGCCACCCAGGCACTCAGAAGCTGCTGCAGCCATGGCACAAGGGGGCCAGACTACAGCCGAAGAGAGTGACAGACCTTGGTGACATCCATAGGGTCCTGGCTTTACAAGCATGTCAGAGTGGTGGCACTGCAGAAGTCTCCACCCAAGTTCCACAGGAAAGCTTCGGAGGCCAGGCAGTGTGCCTCTGCAAGGGCAATACATGAAGTTGTGAAGGAGAAACCTCAGGTGCAAAGGAGACCCCCAGTAATTTGGAGCAGCCATGAATATGGATTGTCAGCTGAGAAAAGCTGTAGGCCATGAGTGGATTCAGTCCAAAGGAGAGAAGGACTCTGCAGCCAGCAGCAACACTGTAGGGCTGGAGCCATCCAAACCATTTGGAGTTCACATCCTGGTACGTTCTCTAACCTTACGGCTACCCGGGCAAGGAGTAAAAACACACCAATGATTTCAAGAGTCAGCTCCTCACTGACCCCACCTCCTGCATCCTCTCTCTGTTTCTCTTAACAAGCATTCATCATACTACCTGTATGACCAAGAGCAGCATCGATTCTGACCTGAGTATCTGCAATGGAAACACGACGCATCAAGGCCCCGTGTCAGCAATCCTGACTTCTCTAACCATAGAGAGGAAGGCCACAGATCCTGGGATATCATCGGTGCTTACGGCAGCACTTAACTGGGTATGAGTATGGTTCTCCCTGAGGACACATTGTGGCTCTCTGAGATGTCACACATCCCTACAAGTAAGGCATCAAGAAATACAGACTGGCCCCACGATGAGCTGAACCGGGTACCTGAGAACTCTGTGGATCATTCACATTAGCTCCAGGGTTGAGCTTGCTCCCTGATACCTGCTGAACTCCGTGGGAAAGGCCTCCTCAGACACTTACTCTCCTAAAAGAAAAAGCAAAGTGTTCCAAGGGTTAATGTTGACAGGACATGCTCACCGAGAACTTAAAAGAAAAAAAAAACCCCACCTGTATTTCTATCCCTAGGAGCATAGAAAATACTGTAAGGGACAACAAACCTTCATTTAAGTGACGCTCGCCAGTAGTGCTGGCAACAATGGCATGGGTTACTTTGTTAGGCACTCAAGTCAAAGGGAATGTGAAAAGAACAGCTCCCAAATGAGTCACTTCAATGGGCATCAGAGAAGGTGTCCATGAAGCCAATACAGCGACACCTCACATGTGTTTATCAGGCAAGACCATCAGAGCACACCAGAGGACAAGACATGGTTAACATCTGTTTATACAGGGGCCCATTTTTAATTGAGGTAGGAATAGCAGAATCTGCGCACCACGCTATGACCACCCTTGACTTAGATCTGACTGTCAGCACACCAAAATCAAAAGCTTCTACTATAATACCATGAATATATAAAAAGACAGAGCAAGGAAACCACAAAAATCACGTAGTTCAGGACAGAGTTTGCTCTGCTGCGCAGCAGTCTTTACCTTCCACACACCTGAACAAACTCAGAGGCACATTGTTGTTCAAAGCGTTAACTCTTATGAGCCCTTGAATCCAATGAACCAGGACAACTGGTAACCAATTACCTCAGCTCCCTGCCCTGCAGGCCAATCCACTATGAGGTCATCCATCCCAACTATGACCAACAGCTGTACGTAGGGATTTTTAACGTATACTTTCCTTCACTTTACACGCAGGAAATTTGTGCTCACTAGATCTCCTGAATACTCTGTCATTTCTTACCTGAGAAATTGCATCCAAAGCACGACAACAGGCTTAGCGAGTTCCACCAACAGCACTATTTAGGAAGATCACGTCTTCTGCTGTCACAGAAGGTCACATGTGCACCCCCTAGATGCTGTGAAGGACCAGTAATGATTTTCTCTGTGTAAAGTGAGTTCTTCATGAGTCTCTGAAAGACACAGCAAGACAACTTATCTTGTACTTGTACTGCTGTACTGGCATGACAACAACATGTCCAGGCCATTACGTCATTCAGGGTTCTGTCACAACACCTACATCTTCTCAGGTGCCCTTCAACAAACCACATAACACAAAACTTGCCTCGTGGAGACAACACCATCCGAAATGCCCAAATCTGTATCCCAAGGGCCACCCCATTAGTAGTAACTGTGTCCTCCCTAACTCCTCCACTGAGACCGCTATGAAACGCACACAGGCTCACAGCAGCATTCAAGGGTATCTGGCGCTCGTATACAGGATAAATGAGGCAGGAGGATTCATATCTCATCCTTGGCAAAAAAGGGGGGAATATAATACTTTCGTATTTAAGAACAGAATAAATAAGTGAACACTTTCACTAACGGGTGGCTGTGGAAACACCTCTGAACATGTAGGGGCCAGGGATTCTCAATGTTCTTTATCTGGAAGACATAACTACATCTGATACACATCCTCGTCACCTGAGCAGCAAATATGCAATAAGGTAGAATCTCCTTGATACTTGTCTGTCGTAGGTTCCAGCCACGTTCCTGTCTTTCTGTGTTGACCCAGAATGGAGATACTCCAGAGAAAATGTAGAAGAAATGCACTTTAGGTTACAGCTTACAAAACAAAACTACTTTAAGTATGCTTGCCCAGAAAAATCCTGGAGAGATACTTCAAACTAAACTGGATTATGAGATTATTTTAAAGGGAAAAGTAAGTCTAAGTAGACTGCCAAAATCTATCCATACTTAGAGCTGCCCAGGGAAGACAGTGAAAAGTACCAACCATCAGTAGAAAGTCACTACCTCACTTACCATGTCCGCTACCACAGGGTAAGTGTTCACCCACAGCCACAAGTATGACCAACGATATCATCCTCTCACCTGACCACCTGCAACCGAAAGAGGAGCCAAGAAAAGGTAAGAACACCGATCTTTACTTATTTGCAATTTGGGAAGGACAGGCATTGGTCTTAGGAGGCCTCGAACTCATTCAAGCACTGACCTCAACGACAGCATGACTCCTCTTGAAGGTATTTTCAGGACCATTGTGATGTGACAACCCTGAAAAAAAAAAACACAATGAGAAATACTGATCACCCTGTTCCCTTGTATAATCAAACCTGACGATTCAGTTCATCACGGAGATTATTTCCAGAGCTCTTTTCAGTACCTTAGTCCTTGCTGAACCTCCCCAAAATGGGTGGTAAGACAATTTACCTCCTTTCAAAGAACCTATCTGAAAAATTTCACAGGTTAAGGTTCAGAGTGGGGAAACAGGAGAATCTGTGCTTACTTATCTACAGTCACAAGCATTCCAAATAGCCCAGGGGCAAGCAAACTTACACTCAATCCAGTGCTTACCTACAATCCTGACGACAGGCAATTGTGGTGCCCTGCTTGGCTCTCATGCCCCAGAGAGCGAACCAGAAGAGTACCGATGTCATCCCTTCCCTCAGGTGTCGCAGAAGAAGCAAGGGCCCAAGGAGGGAACACGACAATACCTTACGTGTTCTTCAGCCACGCACTTAAGAGGATACCTGCAAATACCGTGTGGTTAGTTTCAGACTGAGCAATAGCTCCTGCCCTACCTGGGGAGGAACAGCTGACTGGGTACACTGCAGTACAACCATTCTGTCACTTGACTGGCTATTAGCACACTGCCATCAAGAGCCTGCCCTAAAAACACCGTGGAATCATGAAAAAATAGAAAGAAAACATGCAAACCCATGTAGCTCAGAACAAGGCTGGCTCCACAAGGATACTGCCCAAGCCATGTACAAACACCTGAACCAATTTCTGAGTGCATTACTGTCCACTGAGCGGCAATGTAATGAGCTGAATGCCAGAAACAATTCCATATATCCTCCTGGGCAGGCCAGCCTCCCTAATGTCATGGAACGAGAGTATAAGCAAGTTCTAAACAAACTTCCAACATGTTTCCTTCACGGAACACAAAGGGTAAACTCACGCTTCCTGGATTTGCTAGCCACCCCGTTCTTTCTAACCTGAGCACCTGTACCCAAAGCATGATGACAATCCTCAGGAGGTCCATCAACCCCCACCTCTGTACGCAAAGATCACATGTCCTGTGCTGTGACACAGGGCAACATCTACACGTGCAGGGACATTGGTGAAGTAACAGTGACAACCATCGCTGCAAAAAATGAGGTACCTGCAGCTATCTCTGAAAGACATGCCAAGACAATGATCATATACTTGAATCCATCTATACTCCGCCAGCAGAATGTCCAGAATCTCATGTCATTCACCGGCATGTCACAACACTGGACCCTGGCAAGAAGCTACTGCCCAATAATAAAGCAAGGAAGGGAAAAACCTGCTCTCTTAAGAGGAGACCAACCACAACACTCATGTGTGCATCCCGGCGTGCATTCCATGAGCAACACTGAGGCCTTGTTTACACCGCCACTGAGACCACTGCTCAGTCTCACACAGGAGTTCAGTATCTGATGCCTGCACATACTATGACTAATGTTAAGAGTCTTACCTCATATACAACAAACAAAGGGGGGGAATCAGAGTCACACAGGAAATAGGGAATAAACATCTGACCACAGTGTTCTGAATGGGCGGCTACAGCATCACCTCCAGGAAGACAGTACTTTAAGGTGTTTGGCCAAGAGACAGGCGTCCATATCCTCAGGATGTCTCCTCATGCACGCACCTGGACACTGAACATCAGTTGCTAAGCAATGTGAGGTATGAGCACTCTGACCTGTACCTGATAGTAGCCTGAGTTCCAACACAGTCTTGTTGACTGTGAGAGCTCAGAAGTACTTTTCAGAAAAATGTGGATCATGTTGAAGCATATGCTATAATAACACATTTCCCTGTCCACAGAAATTCTGGACAGACATTACAACTCTGCCTGGGTATTTCATTTGCAGAGGAACAGTATTTTCTCCAGTCCTTCCCTGAGTAAATGGACAGGTAGAAACTCTGCTGCTTCTACCTAGAGAAGGACCAACAACTCACAATGCCCCATAAAAAGCCCACCCCACATTCCTGTGTCCAGGGTCCCTAGCCCCTCCACAGGGTAAGTGTTCATTCAAGGATGTCAGCTGTGACCCAGGACACTGTCCTTTCTCACTTCAGCACCAGCAACCAAGCAAGGGGCCACGGAGGCCTAGAGACACCAATCGTTACTTATCTATGTCACGGGAGGAAGCTAAGGTTTCCTCTGAAGTTACCTGGATCCGGCCAATGCTTCCCTGAATGTCCCCATGCCTACTCCTCAGTAAGTGATGTTGCCCACTATGATGTCACAACCAAGGTAAGGAACGGATCAAGAAATACGCACCTGTCCTATCTTTCCTTGCACAAGCAGAGCTGAGGATTCTGCTGATCACTGAGATGATTGTCAGAGTCAGCTTAACTACCTTGGTCCCTGATCCACTCCACTGAGCGACCTTCCAAATACAACAACTTTCTAATTGACCAATAAAAATGTGAAAGAGATCCAAGGGTTAAGTTAGTAGTGATCATCGCTAAAAATTAGGAACACTCCTGCTTACACCTCTACCCATACAAGTACTGAAAACACACTAATGATCAGCAAACCTACATTTGAAAATATGCTTTCCTCCAGACTGACATATGTTACTTTGCTGGGCACTCATGTCAAGGGGAGGTTGAAACACACAGGGTCCAACTGCAGTCATCTGACATCTATCTTGAAAAGAAACAGGTATGAAAATCGTGACATCTCAGATATACTCACCAATTAAGCATTTAAATCACACAAGGAAAAAGATGGTTAACACCTGGTAGGCAAAGGCTCCTTCTCTATCCAGGAAGGAGCACCAGACTTTCAACTCTTGATATGACCACCATGTGACTTACCAGACACTCAGCACACAGTCTTGAAGAATTTCTTCTTTAATACTATAAATATATGAGAAAGGGGGGAAAACATGCAAATCCATGTCATTCCGGATAGAGGTGGCTCTCCCTAGATACCCGCCCACTCCCTTTCCAAACACCTGAACCAATTCAAGGACTTACTATCATCCTTACAAGTGAACTGTTATCACTGCACCCCAGCACAATTACTTGGCTTTCTCCTGGGCAGGCCATTCCACATCATCACAGCAGACCACATGGAATCTCTGCAAAATACAGACTTTTAAGGTGCTCACTCTTCTAATGTAGATGAAGGGCAAACTTAAATTCACTGGGTTTGCTCAGTGAAGCACTCAGTATCTTCTTACCTGAGCATCCAGATACACGGGACACAAAGGTCACATATCTTGTGCCCCTGAGACAGAGCAGTGACTCCTG
>PVKB01005176.1:0-107493 GCA_004027205.1 Ctenodactylus gundi
GTTCATGACACAGTCCTCTGCCTGGTATCCCACAATGCACCTCAGGTTGCTATGCCTTCTCCTATGATCAAAGTGCCACTCTGACACTTGGACCATTCCCTCTAAGACAGCCATTAGGGATCCCCAGAGTACTAAAGTATTAAGGAGAAGGGAGGGTTTTAGAACAAACTCCAAGGATGAATTCTGTGAGCAGAAATTCCCAATAGAACGGTTCCTTTTCCTGACACACCCACTCACCATGGCACTCAACGAAGATCAATGTCAGAGTGAAGTTCTGAGTGCAAACACAGGTACGAGCCCACACACACAGTAAGACCCAGGAGCCCACCTGAGCAGATGACTCCAGCGTCTTCCTGGTGTCCACAGTTGTGGGACAGCCAGCCTCTGCTCGGGCAGTGCCACAGGTAGGACTCATTTCCTGTGCAGGCCACGTCGTCCAGCAGGATTGAGCCTGAGCCCTGGCCAAAGCGGGCACTTCCTGGAGCAGACACAGCGTAACCACAGCCCAGCTGCCTGCACACCACGTTGGCATCATTGAGGTCCCAGCTGTCATCACACACGGTGCCCCAGGATCCCTGGTACAGGATCTCCACGCGGCCCTGACACCTGTCCACGCCATTCACCAGCCTTAGGGCCAAACTGGAATCCGTTCCTAGAGAGAGTCAAACACATTCTCATTTTATTTTGTTCACATGGTGGTTGGCCATGGAGGTGTGGTGAGCGTGCAGCCAAAGCAACACATGAACAGACCAGCTTCTCGTGGACAGTAAATTTTCAGGGAAACACGCGATGACATTTTCCCTTTCAGGGTCAGACGTGCTGCTCTTGCTGAGCTCATCCGGGGCACCAAGGTCCTACTGGAGAACAGAGTGGCACTCCTCCTTGCTTCGCTCTTTGATTCTTTCACCCCGCCCTCCTTCTGCGGACACTTGACCTCACCATCCCTTCTGGCACCACTGTCCACACTGTGACCCTTGGATCCAGCCGTAGGGGGACAGGCACTTGGAATGGTTCAGGACAGAGGCAGGCTGTCTGGTACCTAAGACCACAGTCATTCCATTGCCCTCCTTCTGGTCATTGCTCTTCTACCCTGCACTCAGATGAGGTCACTGGATGGTAACATGTTTCATGGAATGTTGGGAGAAGTACAGTCCTATCCACCCCTGTCACACACTCTGTCACCTGTGTGTAGATTTGCATACTCAGTGACTCACTATCAGTGTAGAAGGAGGAAATGGGTGCCAGGAAGTGATACTGAGCTACATGGATGGTGCTATGAACCGGCCCCTTGGCGGCTGTGTGCCTGATAACGTCCCTCACCATTATCTCATGCTGCCCACATTGGAAGTTCACCAAAACACCCCTTTAGAGGCCAGGCATACAATGGGATACTTGGTAACGGAAACATCCACCTCCCATCTCTCATGCAGGCTCCACATGCTCACTGGCTGTCTTCATGACGTCACACTACGTACTGCAGACTTTGTGACGGTTTCCCACCATGGTACTCTTTGCTGATTACTCAATGGAATCACAGCACAGATATCAAAGTGTTAGAAGAAGGGAAGCAATAGCAGAGCTTGACCCTGACCTGAGTTCCTATTCTTCAGGCCCAGCACCCCCATGCGTGCCGAGAAGGAGCCGCCAACATCACACACAGGGGAGAGCCCTGTGCTTCTCCTACCACTGTGCCAAGAGAAGAAAATGACACTGTTAGCAAGCCCTATAGGAGACCATTAGTCTGAGGAAACTTTTCCTGAGACAGGAATGGCCTTTTCAATGGGAGAAAGAAATACAATTTTGCTTGGAGCCACTTCTCAGATGATCTCTACTCCTGTCTCTCAATGACATCCATCCTTGAGCTGTGTTGCAGGCCATCATAGATAGATCAGCCCTGACCTCCTAGGCACTCAAGATTATAGAAACCAAAGAGCAGATAAGGAAAAGGAATTTTAAATCCAAAGACAAAAGTTAGCAACAAAATTAGAAGGCAATGTGGGGAATTAATAACACAAACTGACAGTTTTGCCAAGTCTGATCTACTTGTGAAAGTGATAGTCACATAGAATTTCTTGAAAAGATACAAGAGAAGAAAAGCAGCCCCAGTCCACACAGAACACAGCTCATAGATTTCACCCATGGACAAACAGGGCTATTTAGCTCCTTGAGGTCTTCACAGGTAGGAGGATGAATGGAAGAGGACAGAATCCAGGGCAGAGAGCTCAGCAATTGTGTCCTGCAACTGTGCAACTGCCATCCAGAATACAATATCGGAAGCCCTCGGTTCAACACCAACCACAGTGCTTACCACACATCACAAATGTCAAGTCTGCTCACCTTGATAGAGCACAGAGGACTGGCAGAATAAGCTGCCAGAGGGTGAAATGAGTGCCTGGCCTGGGAACACAGTCACCAGCTTCCTTCCTGTATAACACGTATCTAAAGACTGAGGTGCTAACCATGCAAAGGGCCCATTCCGGCTAACTCTGAAAAGTAAGTGGTCACTGCATGTGCTGACGGGTGGATACAGAGTCATCACCCAAGACACAGAACAGTGAGTCTGGAGTCTGTGGGTGGCAGATTCCACAGGCACCAAAATGGCTCTCTTGAGGGATTCGCCCGTGTAAGCACACTCATCACCCCAATGCTGATGAAATCTTTGCTTTTTCCTTTACCCAAATTTCCTAGTTATTGCAACAAATGAGGGTCAGTGGGGAACAGTACCATTCAGAACCCTGATTATCTCAGTAAATTCCATAGGGGGCCCTGAAGTGCCAGGCTGGGCCCTTCCATCTGGAGATGACACACATGGGCAACTGAGATTACTTTTGGCTCAACAGGCAGAATATCAAGACATACTTGGATCTGCAGAGGGAACTGTTAAAAACAAATACACTTCTTATATGGGTCTGCAATCCAATGGTCATGGGTATCTGGTCAAAAAAAATGGGCCATTTGAATTGACACTAGACCACCATGAACATGCAGCAATAGAGTAAGAGTAGGTGGCAAAAAAGAAATGTCACGGCGACATGGGACAGTCCCGGTGTAGTTAGAAAGGAACAGGCACAGGGAAGGCTCCGTGGGGAGAGATGAGTCCAGCGCAGCCTTGTCACCTTACGGTCAGGGGTAAAGAGAGGACAGCCTATAGCATGTGGGCCAGTTTCAGGCCTCAGAGTTTGGTTCTCAGAAGGAGCCTAGATCAGGACCCCGGCTGGTCAGCCTTTCCGGACAAATCCCAGAGACCAAGCTGTGCTGTTAAGAGAAGACAGGATTTACAAACCCACAAGAATGGGGCACACACAAACATTTTTAGAAGCAGAGAGAGGGCAACTGACTATGTTAGGTTCTCAGGTTTGGGAGGAAAGGGTCCTGAGGGCCCACCTGAGCAGACAACTCCAGCGTCCTCATGGTGCCCACAGTTGTGGGACAGCCAGCCACGGTGGGGACAGCTCCACAGGTAGGACTCGCTTCCTGAACAGCCCACGTCATCCAGGACAATGGGCCCTGAGCCCTGGCCAAAGCGGGCATTTCCTGGGGCTGATGTGGCAACGCCACAGCCGAGCTGCCTGCACACCACATTGGCATCATTGGTGTCCCATCCATCGTCACACACAGTGCCCCAGGAGCCCTGGTGTAGGACCTCTACCCGGCCATCACATCGGTCACTCCCGTTCACCAGTCTCAGGGACAATCCAGCATCTGGAGGGGAAAACAAAGTCATTTCCACCATCCTTCTTCAGATATCACAGTTCTAAGAGACATTGCCCATTGGAGGGTTTTCTGAGGAGACAAGGTCACCTGGGCACACTGTCACCTCTGCACATGCCCAGAGCTTAGGCCTCATCATACTAAGGAGTACTGTGATGCCCTATCTGCCCAGGTCTAAGCATCTTCGTGACATGGGAAGCACCTCTCACTCCAGAGGCAGTGACCGGAATGCTCATTTCAATACCCACACTAGGCAAAACGAGGTGGCCCTCCAGTGTGGCAGGAGGCTGGCACAGAAGACATTCGTGTTAGCATTCCTGTTAGCACTACCATGCTATGCATTGTGCCAGGGTTACAGTGGATGGCACAGCTGCTCAGCAGAGACAAACATGCACAGGAAATTTGACCTAGTCTCATTGGCTAAATCCCATGACCTGACAGCAAGAGGTCATGTCCTGTAGGATTCTGGAGCCCATCTGACTCATGCTGATCACCAGCATGAAGATTTCCCTGAGCACTTGAGTCAGCATGGCTGTGGATCCAAGTCACCTGCCCCCCCATCATGCTGACCTACACTTCCTTTTCTACGGGCTCTGTTCTCCATTCACCCAAATGACAGACTCAAATCTGGCAGGGACCTCTTTGCTGTCATCTCACTATTTTTAAGACCAGAATCCATCCTGACCTGGAATGGCCCCCAAGCAGGTGAGAGACGGGAGATTTTTTACCTGTTGGTGAGTTGGTGGAAGGCCTTGTGTCTGCAAATAGCAACAAGAGAAATAGACAACATGAAATGTGAATGCAAAGAAAAAAAAAAAGGAAAAACTTACACCAGGCAGGCCACCTGGCAACAATTCCACTGGTGGCTGCTACAGGTGCCTCGTGAGAAGGTCATGAAGGAAATTCGAGTGGCACCCTCCTGTCTTCTGTCTGCGATATTCTAGTGATTGTGGTTAGGAAGCTTCTGTGTCAACATTACTAATCTCAACGCGTAGCCTAGGACCGCTGGCAGCGTTGCTCACACTCCGACATCAGGACAGTACGAATTACATGAAGCAGGTGTGAACAACCACACAGGTGCTTTGGCAACCAAGTGTGAGAGCATCATTGTCCCTTCTGTCCTACCTGCCGGGTGTGACCTCTACCCCTGGGTGAGAGTAGGAGTGGGGGTGTCAGCCTGCACTGATAACGCCTCATTGAGGGTCAGTCCATACGGACACCAGGGCACAGACAGGACATGTTGCACCTGTAGTTGAAAGGATCAAAATGTTCTGAGTATTTGTTCCTTCTGTAGCTAGAAGAGGGAAGATCTGGGTCACTATCAGCCTATCTCAGGCAAAGTCAAGGAGGGGAGATATTCAGTGACTCTGAATTCACATTTCAGATTAGAACTAACTTCCCAAACTGGCATTCACACGTATGAGGGTCTATATGCACCGTAACATGGGCACAGAGTAGAAGTGGATTATCAGAAAATGTGAAAAAAAAGCAAGGGTGTCCCATGTCTGGACACTGGGACTCACCTGGTATGGTTGTGGGCTGGTACTGGGATGCTGTGAGATAGAAGAGGAAGGTTAGACCAAAGCACACTCTGCCCACCTGGAAGACAAATGACGTGTGCTGCATGGATAAGGGGCTGCGGGGTGGCTTTGCGGAGCCTCCAAGAGAGCGGTGGGTGAGGACCAGCTCAAACCCTCCATCACACTGGGGTGCCTGCCCTGTGTCCCGGCACCCATGGCCTGTACTGCAGTGCCTCAGACTGACTCCACAGAAGGAGGAAAGTCACAGCAACGGCTCTCTTTGGTGACAATAACCATTGCCGAATGCCAGGACTGCTGCCACACTGTTCTAAGCAAGGAGCTGAGAAGGATCTCAGTGATCCACCTTCTAAAAGAAAAATCATTCTGAATATCCTACTGCTATTATGGTCTGGCACACTCCTTCCTGGTTTGTTCATGACACAGCCCCTCTGCCTGCTATCCCACAATGCACCCCAGGTTGCTGTGTCTTCTCCTATGATCAAAGTGCCACTCTGACACTTGGACCATTCCCTACAAGTCAGCCACTGGGAGTCCCCAGACTACTAAAGTATTAAGTAGGAGGGAGGGTTTATGGAACAATCTCCAAAGATGCTTTTTGTAAGCAGGTGACTCAGGGACAGATGGAATGGGGAGCCAACAAGCAGAACAAGGTGGCACTAGAGCAGCATAAACCCTTCCCTGCATCTGCCCTTAGGACGCTGCACCTGGCATTACCCACAGGAGCCAGTGACCTCCCAATAAGCTACTTGAGTCATTTATGCATGACACCACTCCTGACTATACTGTTTCTCTCATTATAGAGTCTGACATTGGCCACCAGGACCAGTTGGCCTTAGGAAAGTGCAATGCCACTGGGTTAGTGGGAGGGACTTCCATTTGGAATCCCCAGTTGGACTGTTCCTTCCCCTGACACACCCACCCACCATGGCATCCAATGAAGTTCTATGCCAGGTTGAGGTTTCGAGTACAGAGCCAGGTGAGAACCCCCCTCCCCCCCAGAGTAAGACCCAGGAGCCCACCTGAGCAGATGACTCCCGCATCTTCCTGGTGTCCACAGTTGTGGGAGAGCCAGCCTCTGCTTGGGCAGTGCCACAGGTAGGACTCACTTCCTGTGCAGGCCACGTCGTCCAGCAGGATTGAGCCTGAGCCCTGGCCAAAGCGGGCACTTCCTACAGCAGACACAGCATGGCCACAGCCCAGCTGCCTGCACACCACGTTGGCATCATTGAGGTCCCAGCTGTCGTCACACACGGTGCCCCAGGATCCCTCATACAGGATCTCCACACGGCCCAGACACGAATCCGCACCATTCACCAGCCTTAGGGCCAAACCAGAATCAGTTCCTAGAGAGAATCAAATGCATTTTCAATTCATTCTGCTCACACCGTGCTTGGCCATGGAGGTGTGGTGAATATGCAGCCACAGTCACATCGAAGCAGACCAGCTTCTCATAGACAGTAGAGTCTCGGGGAATCGGAGAGGACTTTTCCCCTTTCAGGGTCAGACGTGCTGCTGTTCTTGAGCTCGTCCAGGGCCCCAAGGTCCTACTGGAGAAGAGAGTGGCGCTCCTCCTCGCTTCACTCTTTGACTCTTTCACCACGCCCTCCTTCTGCGGACACTTGACCTCACTGACCCTTCTGACACCACTGCCCACACTGTGACGCTTGGAACCAGCCATAGGGTGACGGGCACCTGGGATGGCTCAGGACAGAATCAGGCTGTCTGGTACCTAAGACTTCAGAGCCTTCCATTGCCCGTCTTTTGGTCACTGCTCTCCTACCCTGCACTCAGATAAGGGCCAGCACTGTGTTTTCTGGAGTGTTGGAGGAAGTTGAGTCATGCCCACCCCTGTCGCATGCTCAGTCTCCTGCATGTACACGTGGACAGCAGTGGCTCACCATCAGGGTGGAAGGAGGAAAGGGTGCCTGGAGGTAAGACACAGAAACAGGCAGAGTGTGATGCACCAGCCCCTAGGAGGTAACAGACTCTCCCTGTGTCCCTGGTAATGTCCCTCACCAGTTTCTTGTGCAATCCAGGCTGGAAGTTCACCAAAAACCCCCTTTGAAAGGCAGGCATACGATGGGATACTTGGTGATAGAAACGTCCCCCTCCCATCTCCCAGTGCAGGTGGCTGTCTTCTTGATGTCACACTACATACTGCAGACTTTGTGGCTGTGTTGGAGGTAACCGTGGTAACCGTTTGCTGATCACCCATTGGAGTCACAGTACCTCCATCAAAGTGTTAGAAGAAGGGAAGCAATAGCAGAGCTTGACCCTGACCTGAGCTCCTGTTCTTCAGACCCAGCACCCTATGCGTGCCGAGAAGGAGCCGCCAACATCACACACAGGGGAAAGCCCTGTGCTTCTCCTTCCATTGTGCTCAGAGAAGAAAATGACTCTGGTAGCAAAGACGACAGGAGCACTGTTTGCCTGACGAATCTTTTCCTGAGACAGGAAAGGCCCTTTCAAAGTGGGAAAATACACTACTCTGCCGTGTCATAATGACAGCCATCCTCCAGCTGGATTGCAGACCATCAGACATACAGCAGCCATTACATCCTAGAAACTCAAGATCGGAGGAACCTAAGCAATAAATTTTCGAAATTTCCAATACCAAGACAAAAGCAAGCACTAAAATTACAAGGTAACAAGGAGAATTAATTAAAGTTGAAATGTTTGCCAAGTAAGCTTTACGCATGAATTTCCTGGAAAGATATGGAAGAAGAAAGCCAGGTCTGGACCACAAAGACAAATAGCTACCTAGCTTTAAGATATGGGCAAATGACGATAATCAACTCCTTGAGATCCTCATATGTAGGAGGATGAGTGGAGGGGGACAGAGCCCAAGGACGAGGGTGCCACCCACTAATAATGTTGGCAGCCTTAGGTTCAACATCAAACACAGTGCTTGCCACGTGTCACAGCTGTCAGGTCTGCTGACCTTGGTGGAACACTAAGCCCTGGCAGGAAAGGCTGACAGAGGGTGACCTGAGGGCCCGGCCTGGGAACACACGGGCACTCGCCTTCCGTCTGATCGAACACAGGTCTAAAGGCCGTGGGCACCAGTCTATAGCCCATCCCTGACAACTCTGGAAACTTAACTCAATTGCATGTGAGCACCTGGGTCCGCATGCCCTTGGACACAAGTTACCACCCACCCACCACTCAACCCACAGGCTCTCTTCTCAAGTCACCCAAACCCCAGAGACACAAACATGGCAACAACCTTTGCTCTCATTCCAGTATTTAAAACATTGAACGTACTCTCGTGTGAGAGGGGCCCCAGGCATAGGTGAGAGGATTGATTACCTGTGAACATAAACGGGATGGTGGGAGGCGTCGTGTCTGCAAATGGCAATGAGAAAAAGGGCCAGTGATAAATTTGAAAGCAAATAAAACACCTGCTCCACCCAGGCCTCCCAGCAACAATTCCACTGATGGCTCTTGCAAGGGCACCCTGAATGTGCTCACAGCGCTGGGGTGTGTGTGTGTGTGTGTGTGTGTGTGTGTGTGTGTGTGTGTGTGTGTGTGTAGGAGAAAAGCCCTGGAAGAAATTCACTCCATGTCATTTGGCTGGGATGTTCTAGGAAACCTCTGCCTACACATTACCAACCCGATGGTCTAGTGCAGGTGACAGCATTGCTCACACTCTGATAGCAGGACACAAGTAATTAAATGGAACAAATGTGACAATAGAAGCAGCAGGTGCTTTGGCTAAACACGTGAGAACATCATTGTCCCACTCTGTCCTGTCCACCTGGCATGACTTCTCCCTTCCATTTGGAGAGTGGTCCTGGGCTTTCTAGGAATGAGGCAGGGAGGAGTCTGGCCTGCACTGACAATGCCTTCTTGGAGATTAAGCAGTATGCACACCAGTTCACAAAAGGGGCAGGTCAGCCCTGAGGGAGATGGGCCCAGAGACACTAAACATTTACTTCTTCTGTATCCGGAAGAGGAATCACCTGGGGCAGTATCGTCCTATCATATTACAAAGTCATGGGTGTTATTTTGAGTGGGCCCCTTCTGAATTCAATTCCCAGGGAGGAACCACCTTTCCAGTGTGTCGGTTACAGAGATGAGAAACGTTATATTCACAATAACATGTGCCAAGGGTTGAAGCAGATTGTAGACGATGAGCACAGATGCAGGAATGTCCCATGTGGGGACGCTGGGACTCACCTGGTCTGACTGTAGATTGGTCCTGGAAATCTGTGGGAAAGACAAGGAAGCTTAGACCCAAAGCACAGTGGTGTCCACCTGGAATGACAGGTGACTCGTGCTCATTTGATTACAGGCTGTGCTGATGTTCTGCTTGAGATCCGGTAGATGGTAGTTGAGTTGACCGAATTGCTCCATCTTGCAGGAACCTCTGCCCTATGCCCTTCACTTATGGCCTATACCACAGAGCCATATTCTCTCTCTCTCTCTCTCTCTCTCTCTCTCTCTCTCTCTCTCTCTCTCTCTCTCTCTCTCTCTGTCTGTCTCTGTCTCTAAGAGGGTCTTGCTCTGTAGTTCAAGCTAGTCCTAAATTCAGTATGTGCTCAGGCTGGCCTCAGATCACAGCAATCCTTGTCTCAGCTTCCTGAGTCGAATTACAGGCATCCACCACTATGCCTAGCTAGTATTTTTGTGATCTTGGGGAATCGAACCCCAATGTCTTGTCCATGCTTGGCAAGGGCTCTAAACACTTAGTATACTGTCCAGAAGGGGAAAAGTCACAGAAACAGCTCTGCTAGGCCACAATAACCCAAGAGAGCAGCCAGAAACTGTCCTAAACGATGAGCTAATAAGGATCCCAGTGATCCACCTTCAAAATGAAAAGCATTCTGTAGATCCTCCTGCTGTGACTCCCCAGTACCTGTCCCTTGCCTCCCCATTACATACCTCTCATTACCTTCCTGCCATGCCCTCCCTGTACTCGGGTTGCTATTTCTTCTTCTATAGTTAAAAGTGGGACACTAACACTTGAACTCTTTCTTCTGAGTCAGCAGCTAGGAGTCCCCAAACTACTAAGGCATTATGGAGAGTAGAGGTTTTAGCAAAAACAATCTCAAAAGTGCTTGCTTCTTCTGAGAAGAGCTCGGGGCCAATGGGGCTAGAAAACAGTAGACTGTCTCTGGAACAACATAAAAAGGCTCTGCACCTACCCTCAGAATGCTGGAGCTGGCATCTCCCACTCGGTCCCAGATACCTTCAAGCCAACACCAGGGCCACAGCTGTACCAGAACATTCATTGACATTGATATTTCTCACTAGCGGGAACTCACAGTGGCCTGAAGGATCAACTACCCCAAGATACACACAGAGCCACTAGATAACCAGGAGGAGTTTTTGTTGGGGACCTGAGTGTGACTACGGTTTTCTCTGGACAAATATCCACCACATGGTGTCCAATGAGGATCAATGCCTGAGTAAAGTTCTGAGTATTGGGCCAAGTATCTTGACGGAAGCCCACCCATAAAGGAAGCCTCAAGTGTCTTGGGCCCACCTGAGCAGATGACTCCCGCGTCTTCCTGGTGTCCACAGTTGTGGGACAGCCAGCCTCTGCTTGGGCAGCTCCATAGGAAGGACTCGCTTCCTGTGCAGGCCACGTCGTCCAGCAGGATTGAGCCTGAGCCCTGGCCAAAGCGGGCACTTCCTGGGGCAGACACAGCGTAACCACAGCCCAGCTGCCTGCACACCACGTTGGCATCATTGAGGTCCCAGCTGTCGTCACACACGGTGCCCCAGGATCCCTGGTACAGGATCTCCACGCGGCCCTGACACCTGTCCACGCCATTCACCAGCCTCAGCTCCAAATCAGATTCAGGTCCTAGAGAGAACAACAATGATTTCTCATTTGGTTCTTTTTCTAGTATGATTGTATAGCTAAAGCCACTTGCCAGTGATCAAAGGTCTTCATGCTGGGAAGTGCAATGTCACATCTCTTCCTTCTGGAGTCAGAGGTGCCCCTGCTGGGAAGCTCACTCATGATGCAGAGGACCTGATGGAGGACCACCACCCACCCTCACACTGGTTACTCCTGTTCACCAGCCTCAGGGACAATCCATTGTTTACAAAAATCATTTCACATCCTTTTTTAGATTTAAAAGTTCTAAGACATGTTGCTTGCTAAGGGATTTTATAAATAGACCTGGGCACACTGTCACCTCTGAATATGACCAGAGCTTAAACCTCACTGAACTAAAGCAAACTGTGATGTCCTTTCTGCCCACTTCTAAGTGTCTCCACGATATAGGAAGCACCACTGGCCCAAGGGAAGGTGTCTGGATTGTCCATGTCAACATCCACACTAGGCAAAAATAAGGCGGCCCTCCCTGTGACAAAAGGCAGGCCCAAATCGCAGTCCTATTCACATGGCTCTTAGCACCTTTATGATCTGGATTGTGTTCAAGTGACAGTAGATGGCAGGTTCTTGGCTGCACAGGAGCTTTCGACCGATATCCTGGAGCTAAAAACTACGGCTTGATGCCAGAATCCAGATCCAGTATGATTTCTGAGACCTCTGGGATTGTCCTGATCACCAGCACGACAATCTTCCCCAAGCACCTGGATAAAGATGCCCCCAGGACAAATCACTGCCCACCCAACAAGCATCAAACCAGCAACTCCATCTCAGAGACCCTGCGTTCTATTCATCCTGTCTCGGGACACATATTAAGCCATTAAGCAGATCCCCCTCACCCTCATCTCATTATTTGCAAAACCAAGATTTATCCAGAGGCACACAACCTGTGGCGGTTGAGAAGTCTCCACCTGTTGATTCATGTGGCACCAGAGATGTCCATGTGTCTGCAAATCATATAACGGAGAAGGACTAAAATTAGACTTAAGAGTAAAAAAGGGGCAACAACCAACAATTCTCTGTATAAGAAAGAATGTCACACCAACAGTTCCATCTTTGGCTAGTCGCACATGCATCCTGGATGTGTGCATAAGATTTCCACGGGGATCTCACCCATGGAACAAAAGATTTCTGGATATGTGAATGACTCCCTCCGTCTCTCTGACCATAGAATGCTGTTTTGATAGTTACAAACGCTTTATCTTTCCATTTACAGGTGCATGTACGACAGGTACACCTGCCACCATCACCTACAGCTGGCATTCTGAGCCTTAAAATTAATGACAGCAGAATGTCATACCCAGGATCATCAGGCTTATTGATGACTAGGATCACTGTAACTTTAATTTTTCCTTCATCTACCTTGAAAGATCTCTTTCTCTTCTGGGTGCAGATGTAAGGTATAATATGAGTGTCTTTCTAGGAATGAGAGACAGAGGTGTCTGGTCTATACTGATATTGCCTTCAATCATTCAGGAAATTGACATCACTTCTCAGAAAGGTCACATCAGCCATGAACATGAAAATCCCAAAGTTTATTGAACAAGTGGATTTTTCTGAAGCTGCAAGAGTTATCAGTTGGGATGATACTCAACAATTTGACACAAACTCTGGTAGGTTGATTCCTAGTGTCCAGGAAAGAACTTCCCTGTTGGAAGTATTGGAGAGAGAACAGCGTGCTCCACAGGGTGTACCACGAAAGGTGTGTCCCTGAGAGTGGATAGAAGCACAAGAACATGCCACACAACAATGCTGGACTCTCCAGGCTTTAATGGTGAATGGGGCAGGGCAGATGGGAGAAAGAAAAGGAATGTTATGCTTAAAAACCAACAGGTGCCCACCTAGAATTACAGGTGGCACAAACTCAGTGTATGTGCAGGCTGAGCTCATGGCATCTCCAGCAGGTGCCATCAGAGGGCACTGTAAAGACCTTAGTGTTTTATGGAGCTCCATCCTGCACCCCAACATCTCATCAGCATCTTAGTGCCTGACGCTCATTCTCCAGAAGTCGGCAAGTCAGATGGCTGGTCAAGGCCACACAAGCCTTTGCGTTAACACACAGGGGACAAACCAGCAACTAACCTAAGCAATGAGTTTGAAGACCCTGGGGATCTACCCGCCATTTAAAACAAATCTGAGGTGCTGTACGGATTCTAGCAATTCTCTTTGTTACGATGTTCCAGCACCCTCCACCTCAGCTGGCTCACAACATGCCCATACCCTCGCCTCGCATCCCTGCTTCTCCTATGCTTATGATAACGGGTGGGACATCAATGTTGTCAATGTGGTCTGCAGGCAGCTAAGCTACGACTGAGTCAGGAAGCATCTGGTTCAGTCAGGGAGTTGTTGACTTGAGCTGTTGACACTTGAGCCCTTTCCTTCTAGTCAGCTGACTACATCATCAAGGGGAAGCTTTTCCAACCACATCCCCTATGCTGCTGCCTCTACAAAGCATATTTCTTTGAAGGTTGTAGTCAGCTAAGTTTTCTGATTTATAAAAATGGCTTATTGCTTCTGCTTTCAGAATTCTGGACTCTTTGAATCCTTATGGTGATACTCTGTCACCTCCAAATCAATCAAAGCCCTGCAGGCCTGACATCGTACCTCCATAATCTTCTGTCCCAAGTAAACTCCAGAGCCACTGAGTACATGTGAAAGTCTTAAGCAAGAGATCTGGGTGAAGATCGTGTGTCCTCTGAAAATGTACCAACCTGGAATGGGACTCAGTTATGATTGATGCCAGAACCAAGTTCTAGGTGTAGGGTTAGTCAAAGCTACTCCCAGGAGGGAAGCACGGGGGTCTTTGAGACTCACCTAAGCAAATGACTCCTGAACAATCGACCCTGATCCCTGACTGAACCAGACACTTCCTGAGGCAGACACGACTCAATCATAGCTTAGCTGCCTGCAGGCAACATTGGCACCATTGATGTCTCACCCATCATCATCATCATCATCATCATGCACAGTGCCCCAGGATCTCTGGTACAGGACCTCCATGTGACCCTGACACCAATCTCCTCCATTCACCAGTCCCAGCTCTAAATTGTGATTAATTTTTAAAGAGGACACATGATTTCTTCCTCAATGCTATTTTCTGTGTTGATGGTCAAAGTCATACGTTTGATACAAAGCCAAGACCACTTCCCAGTGGTCAAACCCTCTTGCACAAGGTGAAGTCCACACTGCGATATGGAATGTAAGCACCTTCCTTTTCCAGAATCCCGTCTCCCAGAAGTCCTTGCTGCTGATACCTCACTCTCCCAACATAACGCTCATATCAGCTCTGGGCTTAAAATGAAGCTGTGACACCAGTATGGCCATGGCTTTTCCAATAGCCATGACGTAGGCTGCATCTACCCTGAATGGTATCCAAATATCTCTCTCTCAATTTACAATCTATGTCCTTGAGTACAGATGGCCAAGTCATCTTGGATCCACAGGGACAATAAGTCCTGGAGATGAGATTCAGAAAAGATCTCCTTGAAACAGAACACCAGTCCCATTCATGCATGCCTGGAGATCAGTCTGGAATATCATTCTTATTCTGATCCTTCTAACCCAGAGTTCTTTTCTGACTCAACACCAACTCTAGAGCTTACGAGTTTTCGTGACCTCAAGACATAGAGTGGGGAAAAGTTCCTCTTGTCAGCACAGCTGATTCAGAAGTAAATGTGTGAAGGAAGGCCACCAGAATCATGTCTGGCCTTCACACAATACCAACAACTCCTCCAAATTTACATCCTGGAGGGATCTAGAAGCTGTCCATGTGACTCTTCTCCAGCAGGCTACTGACAGAGATGCAGTTCCTTCGACAGGAGCACATGAAGCTCCTGGTGAAGCAAGGCCAACTGACACTAGTTCTGAGTCCTGTGAGGAGCTTTGGCATGGATCTGGAGATCTAGGGTTGGGATAGAGCACATTTTACATGTTCCTCCCAGCCCTACAAACACAATCCTAGGAACCAGAATGGTTAGAGTCAAAACAGAGCTGTGGAAATATAGAAACTGACACTCTGAACAGAAGAACAGATCCACTGGTCTCTGTTCCAAAGCCCACAGGCTCCTGGAGACCCCATATTCTGACTGACTCCTCCAGAACACAGAGAAAAGGACAATTCAAGCCATGCCCTGGGGTTCAGGAGTCATCTGCCCTTGCTCTAAGTATTCACAACATACCCACCACCTCACCCCTAAACCTTTTTCTGAGGAAGAATCAAACATGCACACACACACACACACACACACACACACACACACACAGACGCGCGCGCGCGCGCGCGTGTGTCTGTGTGCCTCAGAGGACGCCAGAGAAGCTGCCAAGTGAAGAAAGAAAGAGGTCATTAGATGTGCATATATAAATAGTAGAAAATTAAAAGAAAAAACAGAAAATATAAAGTTAAGTATTCTCCCTGGTCTCATAAGAGATGCCTATTTGAGCCTGATGATGGTTTCAGAAGATTCCCCTTGAGAGTTCAGCACCCCATCTCCCAAGCCCTCTGCACCTCTTCTGCATCAGAGCTGAACTGATGAGTACATGAGGGCAGCAGGCCCACAGGGCTCCCACACCGCAGACCTTACCCTCTGTAGTTGCCAGCAAGGGTGCCTCAGAGGAAGCCAGAGAAGCTGCCGAGTGAAGAAAGAAAGAGGTCATTAGATGTCAGTTCTCCCTCGAGGAGGGTGGCCCTCTGCCTCCTCAGCTCGGAAACAAGGGCTGGAACACACATTCTGCAGGCCATTGTTAAGATGCTATGAGTTTTCCTTATGAAACCAGACACCTTCCTCTGTCCCTTTGCTGGCTAAGACGCCACGAGGAGATTCTTTTGCTCCTGTCATTACTCTCCATCTCTTCCGCTTCCAGTCTCCATTCAAAATATCACCCAGATAATTCCCAGTTCCGTCCCAGTCACAAGATCGAACTTCAAATGACATCTGGGCATTTCTGTGGCTCAAACGCCCTCACATAACAATGACTGCGATGTTCCTGAAAAGGTAGCCTCAACCAGGAAGAAAAATGATTCCCAGAGATGCCTTCTGAAGGCCACAATAAGTCTCCTCTCAGAAAACCCTTAACTTTTGTGCATATGGTAGCAAAGCACAGTCCAAGCCACATGGCAAACACGAGTGGACAGTTTAACTAGGAGCATCTCCTTAGGGGACCCACAATTGGCAGACATCCTGGGAGGACTTTGAGGGCTGAGAGACTCCTTGGTGTTTGATCAGGAACATGTACACAAATGAGGACCACAGCCTTGCGTCTCGCTGTGTTAGGTCAGGGAGGATTTGTCTGTCCCACTGACAAGGTAACCATCTTCCGCTTGTCATTCAGTCCTCAATAAAGAACATACTGGACACTCCTCAATTTGTTTTTGGCATAAATTTAAGTAGCAGGGTCGTGCAGTTGCCCCACCCTTTCCCACAACAAACTCACTGTCCCTGGCTCCTGCCAGGGATGGTCAAGACGTTGCTCATCAGAGCTTGTCAACCAAGTGGCCTCTGAGGATGCTGAGACTGAAAAGTGCCTCCATCGCGTCCCAGCTTTGGGTAACAGGTGGCCCCCTAGCCCTTCTAAGCTTCAGTGTCTTTATAAAAAGCAAGAGTAATGCCAGTCTTCTAAGATCAAACAAAGCAGGACTCATAGCAGAGTGGCTAAACTACAACACACACACACTCACACACACACACACACACACACACACACACACACACACACACACACACATCATGAAGTGTACACACAACATGAGAGGTGATAGCTGCACTACCTGCGCATACAACTCCAGCGTCTTCTGCGTGGCCACATTCATGGTCGTACCACCCATCGTGGGGGCAGCTTGACAGATAGGGCTCCCATCCCGAGCAGTGCACATTACCCAAAAGAATATTCCCTGTGCCCTGACCAAAGAGAGCCCCACCAGGAGCCGACAAAGAATGGCCACAGCCAAGCTGCCGGCAGACGACATCTGCATCCTGGGTGTCCCAGCTGTTGTCACACACGGTGCCCCAGTAGCCTCTGTATAGGACCTCCACCCGGCCCTGGCACCGGTCACGGCCATTCACCAGCCTCAGGGGCAGACCTGCATTGACACAGCGGAAGCCATGGTCACAGCGCTCTTTCCCTTGGTTTGCTCCTCCCACCCTGCCGTTCCCCTCTGAGCCCCCTATGCCTTCTCCTTCAAGACCTTAAATGTCAATGTCTTTGCCCTCTTCTCAAGGTCTTCTCTTTCTGGAGAACTCCTAAGAACTTTCTAGACGCAAGACTCCAAAGCTATTTCCTGGGTTCCGAACCATCCCTGATGGTCCCTGTCCTGAGTTCTAGACTAAGATTTCAGCGGCCTCCAGGATGTTCCTTCCCGGCATCTCAAATCCAGCGCAATCTCTTTCCTTCATTTGGGCGGATAGCGCTAACACGCTCCGTACCTGTGTGGGAATTTGGACATCATATTTGATTTCGTTGTCTCTTCACTTCTGCTTCCAACTGATCACCAAGACCACTCCTTTCTTTACATTCACTGCCATTTCACTAGGTTAGACATCCATCCTCGTGAACTTACCCTACTCAGGAACCTCTTGCTGGAACTCCCTGTCTCTGCTCCTCCTTTCTCTAACATCTACTATGTTCACAATCATTGACCCAGTCCACATTTGTGAGGTGCTTACTCTGTGACTGTTTCTGTCCCAAGAGGAGTCATCTGTCTCTTCTGGACAGCCTCCAAATCTTATCTTTACAAAGTACAGGTACATTCATGTCATTGTCCTGCTCGGGACACTTCAATGCACTCTCCACTCCCATCGGGATCAAGTCCATGATAGCATTTGTCCAAGAAGAGCCCTAACCTAAACTTCCAAGTTCTTCTCCCACTGTAAAGATGCACAGGGAGGAGTCGGGATCCTGCCTGGCCTGATGCTGCGAAGTCGCTCATAACGAAAATCTATACTGACTATGCAGAGAAGTAGACAGCAGGTCCTGAGGAATCCAGCCCAGCATCCTCACAAAAGGAGCCAGATCCTGAGTGCGCCTTTCAATGACCACTTTGAGGTTACAAGAAACCTGTGGTCAGAAAGTGACAGGAATGAGAGGGCAGGTGGTTGTTATTGGTTTGTTTGGGGGTGGGGTGGGAATGAAGCCCCAGAAAGAGGGAGGAAAGGCCAACTGAGCCATTTCCGGGATACTCCTAAGGAGTATTTTGTGGTGGCTAACTTCTGCTTGCTGTCCCCTTCTGGTCACTGCTGTGAATGTCCCTCCACATTAATTTTCAATCTCTCTGCTGGCAGTCAGTCACATATTTGTCTATTATAAAGTCCCTCCAAGGCCACATCTGCATCTCTCAAGCCATGACCTGGAAGGAGAGTGACTGGCTTCCACAGAGCTGGGGCACAATGGCAGAGTCAGCTGCCCTGAGTGACACCAACATATCAAACTTGGGCACAGAGGTATACACACACTCAATGCAGAAAGCAGAGCGAGACAGACTCATTTAGTAAGAGTCATAGTCAGGCATACGAGTCTTGGGTTCAAATCTCCTCCCTACCACTTACCAGCGATGTACCTGTAGACATACAAATCTTGGCCAATTACCTAACTGTGTCTTAGTTTTCCCATTTACAAATGGGCACGGTGATGCCTACTTCAAAGTGAGACTGAGTTGTCATGATAATAGCACTCCTTATATCATTAATTAAGCACTTTTATGTGCAAACAATATTAATTTTTATGTCAACTCATTTAGTGCATGAAAATAATTTTGTGCGAGACACTTAACGAGTGCTTGGCAAATGTCATTTACCTTTGAGATGGCTGTCCCTATTGCACAGAAGAGGAAGCATCGACTGCTTTCATGTAAATCTTCTGACTGTAACATGAAGCTAGCCTCACCCAATGAATGGCTAAGAAAAGGCTGAGAAAAGAGGGAAGCACAATGACGGGGGGGGGGGGGCTGCCTGATGTGTGTGGGAGATGCTGAGAGGCCTGGCACCCACATCTCTCAACCCCCTTCCATCTGTCAATTGTAGAAACCAAGCGTTGGTTCTGTGATCCAAGTGGCACTTAGCCTCCACCCGGCAGTAACAACAGCAGCAACATTAGAGCGGCCGTACCAGCCAGTAGTCAAGACTCTGGGAAGAGGCTTGAGAAAAAACAGGTCTTACCAGACTCTGCAGTCCGTGTGATCCAGGAACCTAGAGAGAAACCAAATTCATCTCAGAAAAGGGTCCCGCTGTTTAGAAAAGACCTACAGTTACAGAAATTCTTTCACTTCCCATTACGATTCCACCAGGGGGCGCTGTGGTTCAATCTTGGGTCTGTGCGCCTCCAAGATTCTCCCCGCAGTGAGGTGGGGGGAGGGCTATCAGTTACCGATTTCCTGTTGCTTTTGTTTCCCCGAAAGTGAGTTTTTGTAATAGCATATTGAAGCAAGAGTGTTGGAGACGAAGTGCTCAATAATCTTCAACACAGTGAACAAAAAATAGCACTTGAACATCTATACACACACACTCTCTGTCACTGTCTTTGGAAATTTTTAGGGTAATGCTTTCATAACTAATTGAGAGCATCAGTCCCGCTCAGGCCTGAGCCAAGCAGGAAGGTTGCCCAAGTGGAGTGGGCAGAACATCCCGCTCCGTGGCCTGCAGAAGTGCAGATTGCTGAGCTTAACCCCAGACCTCCAAATCGGGCTCTCTGGAGAAGGGAGGTGCCTGATGCACTGCATCCAGAACAATACTCTCTTTGATTCTCATGTGCGTTGAAATTTGAGGCAGAAACAAAATTGAGAAGGAGGGCAATTGTATTACCACGTGATCTATTTATGTTACAGATGGAAGAGGTTTCTAGAATTGTTGCCTTTCTGGAAGGCACACAAATTATACTTTCATACACAGTCTTCATATCATTCAGTGAAGTTCAGTGAGGCAACATGTTTGTTAAGACATTGATAACTGCTCAGGTGAAAAAATAAATTTTAAGCTAATACGAATCATCATTTTTAAAGTACTTACCTTCTGTGACAACATCTGATTCAGTACCTAAGAAAGAATAAAAGAAAAAATTAGATGTTGTGGGTGATTTTATCTTCAAGAATCCTGAAAAATGCCTACCTGTGGAAGATTATAGTAGACCCCGGGACATACAGAGCAACTGTGCCTAGCCCAACAACATCCAAGGTCCAGTTGACCTCGTACAGCTGCGTCACATACCTCTGCTTTACTGCCTTCCCAAAAACCACCACGAAACAATGAGCTTTCATTGTAACTTCTCCAAAAATAATAATAAATCTAAAAAAATACGGGTAGAATGGGCACAAGATAAAAGCAAATACCATTTGCCATTTTACGTAAGGGAGTTGAGCATCTGAGGATTTTGGTGTCTCAGAAAGTCTTGGAGCCAATCCCAGTGGGTACCAAGGGCCAATTTGAGGTGATGTGGATACAGCTTTTCTTCATATAGTGTTTAGGCGCCCATAAAAAGTTATTTTTTGAGACAGGGTCTTGCCCTTTAGTCCAAGCTGATCCTGAACTTGTTGTATTGACTGGTCTCGAACGCAACAGCAATCCTCCTGCCTCCAGCCTCCTAAGTGCTGGGATTACAGGCATAAGCCACCATATCTAGCTAATTTTTATGTGGTGCTGGGAAATAGAACCTAGGGCCTTGCACATGCTTGGCAAGCACTCTAACTTAGCTATGATTCCAGCTCCCAGAAAAAAATTTTATAAGGAAACAGCAATATTGCTCAAGAGTGAGCTAAAGGCATAAAGTTGGGGAGGGCCCCCAGGCCCTGCTAACGGTGATTGTGGGAGCCGGTCACTCTATCAGGCTCATGGTAGTGTAAGGAGCTGAGTTGCTGTAAGTGAACAAGAGCTCATCCATAGACCACGTGTAGCAGGATCTCTAGACGCTTCCACCAGCAGCCCAGCACAGTGAAGGCACTAGCTAGCCGGCCCAGACACTGAGAGAGACCCCAACACACAGCGTGTGTGCGTGTGTGGCTCTGCATCTGTGCACACGTTTGTCTCTTTGTGGTTTCACGTTGGTGCTTCTATCTGTCTGTAGTAGTGTGTCTCTATGTCTGTGTGTATGACTATGTATGTGTGGGCACCCCAAAGTGCAAGTATGACTATGTATGTGTGGGCACCCCAAAGTGCAAGACATGTGCATTTATGTATGCATGTATACACGAGTGTCTGTATGAATGCCTGTGTGGACCTGTGAGTTTATGCATGTATGTGTGTATGTGTAATGGTACCTCTCTGTGTGTGCATCTGTCTGTATGTCTGTATGTGTACCAGTATGTGTGTGCATGTGCGATTGTGTCTCTCTGTGAATAAATATGTGTCTTAAGTATGCTCAGCATATGTCAGGGGAAGATTTCCAGATGGGAAATGCCCACCGTATTTATGAAGAGCACTTAGATTAGGCCAGGTGACGACTAGGAAGAGAGGAGGGCCAAAAGGAGACTTGCAGGTGGCAGGAGCAGCATGAGTGACGTGACCTTGGCCAGAGGGACGCTGTTGGAGCACAGGAGGTGAGAAGCGGAAGTGCTTTGTATCGTGAGGCCAAAGGGGGCGCTGTTGGCGCACAGAAGGAGGAAGTGGCCATCCTTTTTGTTGCGAGACAGAGAGCTGCAAACTATTCTGGAGAACAGGAAGAAAGCATGAGGTAGAAAAGAGCGAAGACAGTGGGGGGACCACAGGGTCCTGGATAGCAGGCAGCTGCTCCTGGGCTCCTATCTCAAGGTGAAGCATCGGGCTTTCTCCCCTCTCCACAGCACAGGAGGCTGCACTGGATGAGTTCAATAATGCCCAGTGGTATGTTTGCACACACAAAAAAGAGGGGTTAACGGAAGGAGAGCTATGCCAATGAGTAATTAGACATCTGTGCTGCCGGCTGCTCAAGTGACTCAGAAAAGTTCCCGTCCCTCCGAGCATCACCGCGTTAAAAATATCCTCACAATGCCTAGAGCCCCTCCTTCGGATTTCTCCTTCTCTTCAAGGCATGAATGATGGCCGCGACTCCAGTTAAATTTAGAAAGAATGAGTGCAAAGATCAGTGATCTGCCAGGAACGAATTTAGAAGCAACTATTATTTACTGAACATTGAACTTGGGATGGAACCTAAGGAAGCGAAGTTAAATTTCGGAACTAATTTTGGAGTTGAAGAGTAGCAAAGATACTGCAAAGAGTTTTCATAAGCCCCTTGCTCGATTCTCTCTAATACTGAATTTTATATTTTCATGGAGTGTTAACAACTAAACAAGCATCGGTTTACTCCCACTGACTGAAATACGGGCTTGATTCGGATTTCTCTGGTTTCTCCCTTGCCGGGAGCCATTCCAAGATTCACATCATATTTAGGAAGTTATGTTTGGATAAAACATTAGGAAAATGCCTAGAATAGGAACATTCATGGTTCTGAGGCTCCTGCTCTGTGCCAGATGCTGCCCGGGTGACTTCATTCTTTCATAAGCCTGTGTAGAATGGAAATCATAATCCCATTTGCAGATGAGAAAACTAAGGCTCGTAGCAGCTCTGTAGCTGGCCCAGGCACAGTCACAGACATCACTGGGACTAGCAGCGCACCACAGCCTCTCCCACCACGTAGGCACCCTGACCTTCCCAAGAGTCTGTACAGAAAGAGCTAAGAAAAAGGCCTGCTGCAGTGGGGCCTGGTGCAGAGCCGAATGTCCCAACTCATGCCCTCTACTGCCCTCAAGAAGCAACAAGAGCCATAGGAAATGCCAAATTCCAGCAGGCCTCGATCCACTTCAGGTCCTGATCAAATCCTGTTTCCACCAGCCACTGCCCTTGGGCAAGCCACAGAATCTTTCTGAGACGCAGTTTCCTCATCGGAAATATGGAGACGATGATACCTGGCTTTGGAGTTACAGCCACAATGAAGTTAGGAAAGAGAGGCACAGTTGGTAAAGGAGTGGCTCCCCACTATAGGCCTGCATAAACACACGTGTCGCTTTGTGATACAAGACAAATTTCCTCAGTCCCAGGCCACTGCTGTCTTTTGGCTCCCAGAGCTGACCTGTCTCCACATCACTGTTCAGAGCCAGTGCAAGTCTGTCCAGTAAGAGCTGGGGCTGAGGCCCTGCACCCCACTTTCACACACTCCTGAAAGCAGACCATCTTCCCAGGGCCTGGAATGCCAACACCAGGACCCCAAGGCCCTGGTGACAATAGGGGTGGAGGTAACCTCAGTCATCTAGGCATGTGAGATGGCTACCTCATTCCACGTGCACACTCACCATGTCAGGCCCTGAGGCTTGGCTCCTAGCGTGTTGCTTTCATGAAAGCTGTCTCCCATGTGAGCTTTTACCTTCAGAGCTTCCCTCTCTCTGCCCAGCCCTGGGGGGGGGGGGGGGGCAAGAGTTGTGCAAGACATCTGGAACCTTGTCTCCTGAAATCAGTGAATCTAGCAGTTGGAAACACCAAAGAAAAAGCGAGGGGAGAGGTGATGAGAGAGAAGAAAGAAAGAAAGGAAGGAAGGAAGGAAAGTCTTGCTCACCCAGCAAGTCTGTAAAATGACTTTGGGTTGTAACAATCACACAGATTTGCCAGTGGCTCTCCCCTGTCTCTCACTTGAGACACAAAGCCATCCTTGAATGACTGAGCCTGCAGCCTCTTGTCTAAGTGATGAGTGACTGACGCAGACTTGACCATGTAATGATGTTTTCTGTGTCAATCACTTGACTTGATTTTGCTCAGCAAATATTGGTCATCAAGCCAGACACACCTGCAGAGAGAAGACACGGAGAAGCACGCACAAGAGAACCTTTTCTGCCATTTTTCGGAGTGCACACCGTGTGCTTACCCCACAACCGTAAAATTTTAGAGCCTCTTAGGTACACACACTCCTTACCTGAGCCTCAGGGTTTCTCTACCCAATCTTTCCTTCACGAAGTGACTATCTGGAAACGCTGACATAGTGCCTAGCTTGTCCTAACTACAGCAACTGTTTGTATTTGTCAGCCAGAAATAAAGCAAAGGAGATGTTCCACCTGAACAAACACAAACAGGCACACTTAGCAGCAAAGAACTACTTCAGGCCTGGTACACCTCCCCAGTCCGCATCCAAAGACGCAAAGTCTAGCACAGAGAAACTAGCAGATCTGATTCACTGGGATTTGAGTTCACAGGAGTACAATTAATGGATATATAATTAGACATAATACCTGCAGATAGAACGTGGCCCCGTAAAAGACATATTGCAAGGATGACTGTGGAGATCCCCATTTTGCTGGGTTCCTCTCAATGTGGCCAGAAATTCCTTGACATTTATAGGTTTCTAGATGAAAAGAGGTGTGTCCAGCAGGTGGTATATTTCTATTGCATCATAAATCAATATGAAGGAAGGAAGGGACTTTGTTAGCAGTCAGAGGCTAATCTTCGGGAATGATTTGGGTGTGTTTGATTGATTGCAGAATGAATAATCTGGCCGCTGCCCAACTGCCAAGGCCCTGACATCAGTGGTGCAATTTCTAACTTCCTTCTAAGTGAACCTCAAAACCCCCCACGTGCTGCCTGAAAGTGGGCTTGATTTTCGTGTTGGAGAGTTTGTCCTCACCTGTGGGAAGCAGGATGTGGGCTGCTAGACAAATAAGGAATATTGTGCCAAGGGGGAAAGCATCTCTGGGGGATGGTTTGTCCTGGCAGAAGCATTCCTTGGCCCTTGTGCACATGACCTAGCCTCAGTGGAGTGACAATGACATTGCTGCTGATGTGTTCAGACAGAAGAGAAGAGGGATGATTTCATGGAGACGGTGAACCCATGCTAGCTGCAATCACTGTCTTCCGGGTTCCACACTGTGCCATGGCACAGTAGCTGGGAAACATATGACCGCACACTGATGCACCTCCAATGACTTTGATTTATTGCCCTTGGCATTCACCCTGTCTGACACTTGAGGTTGTCAAACCCAGAAAAGCCTGCCTTCCTCCACCTCTGCCTACTTTGCTCACAGTCCCTTTCCTTAGATGGATGATGTAGATATCACCTTACTCTTTGGGACTCTCAAGTCTGAGTATCCCCAGACTCTACCAAAAAGGTCACCTGTCTTTGTTTCAAGACACTCTCCATGGTTGGGAGTCCTGCTGGGAAGCAGCCAGATTTGCAAGGTGCCTCAGTCATCTCACCTGGTGAGCACGATCCTGCTCTTGGCTGGGACCCCAAGGCCGGCAGAGGGTGCCCTGGCTTCCGGTCTCTGTGCTTCATCCTAGCCAGGTGCCATAACCCAGCCCTCTACCGGTCATCGACAGTCCAGGATCCAGGCTGAACACAGCCTCTGGCCTTATCCCAGTGCAGAAGTACAGTTATATCTATCCCATCTTTTCTCAGAGCAAAGCTGAAAACCATCACCATGGTTCATAGGTGGTTTAGCCAGATTCCCCTAGCTTTGCCCCAGCCCCGCTCTAGCAATAGTCCAACCTCAGGCCCTTTGCTCTTGCTGCCCCCTCTGTAGGACACTCTTTCCCCTGAAAGCTGCCAGCTTTCAGATTGTCCTAACGCATCTCCCTCATGTGGCTTTTCCCAACTCCCTTCCCAGAACGCCCCAGTCCCTCTCCTTACCCTTCTCCCTAGCTGGTCTCTGTATTTCACTTCTTGATTCCTTTTCCTTGTGCAAGCTCTGCAAGGCAGGAAGGCTTTTCCTGATTCACTCATTTGCAGCGTCGTCTAGAACGATGCTTGGTGCGCAGTCGGTGCTCGGGAAATACCTGCAGCCTACCCTGACTGAGTGAGCAGGTCTGCAGGGGAGAGCCAGGGCCCCCCGCACACCCACTGTGTACCAGCCAAAGGCTAAGAATCATGTATTCACTCCCTCATCAACTCTGCAAATAGCACCGGATTCCAGGAAGGAGGCCCAGCCCAACGCCACACGGGTACGACCTAGCCTCACTGAGTTTATGGAGGAGGACAGCGCAGGCAACAGACGAGAAGTAACTAAGCAGCGAGAAGCATTTGAGACTGCGGAAAGAATTATAAAAGAAACAAACCAGGCGACAGAGGAAAAAGGACGGGGGGTGGGGGGGCTTCTTGGAACGGAGCGGTAGAAACATCACGTTAAGGCAACAACTGTCTGGGGAATGAGAAGAAGAGTCTTTGGGAGGCAAAGGGACAACTCAAATCACACTGCTAAAAAGTGGCAGAGGGAGGCTGAATGGGAGTGTGACCCTAAAGCCTGACATCTTCCCTCTAGACCCAAAGTGTTTCCCTTTTCCCCCCAAAGACTACTTCCATTCAAATGATGAGCCTTGGGCTGGGCTCCCTTCCCCGAGAGAAGCCTTGCTCTTCTGAAACATCCAGCGGGATGCTCTGACCATCAGGATAAATGGAGATTTGCCTGATACAAATCCTACCAAAGATACCCAAGTGGCCAAGGCAGAGTATTGCTAATGGCAACAGTGGATCTAAATCAATGTGATTGGAACCATGTGAGTGGACTGAGGCCTGGATTACTCAGCAGAAAAGTCAGAATGGAAAAGAATATTGCAGCTGTGGCTCCCCAGCCCCACCCTGCCCCTCTGATCCCAAGAGTCATTTTTCCTTCCCCAGCAATCACCATCCTCCTGAAGTTAGTTTACAATTATTTCTCATTAAGACATGGAAGTCTGGTGAGGCCTACTGTGTGCTACCTCTTCAGGAAGTGATCATGGCTTAGTAAAAAATCCTAGTGAGGATTCAAGGACCAAATGAAGAAAGCACCAGGCAGGAGCTGGGGATAGTGGGCGGTAGCTCCTAATGGCAGGATCCTTCTGAGGAGTGTGAGCGTTTCCCAGCATCCACTATCAGCTTTTCAAATTCAACTCAACCTGTGGGCAGTCAGATCCTAGGAAATCCAGCCACGTTAGTTACAGTCCCCAGCTGCTAACCGGTAAACCAGGAAACCAACTCACTCACTTATAATAGAAATATGTTTTGGCTCTAAATTTGTCTGCTTGAGAGACCAAATTATATGCCAACAGTTTGCTTGGGAGCAAAGAACAAGAACAGGGAAATTGAATAATATCCAAAAGAAACTATTATTATGATAATAAAAGAGCCTGTCATGGTCCTTCGGGCAGTTACTATTTTAAAAAAAGGCACCTCTAAATATTTTTCATCATGATTACCCAAATCCTTGGACCTTGAAATGTAAGAGACGCAGGAGACTTGAATCTTGACTAGAACACCCTCAAGCCAGAACAGCCGTGAGCTTAGGCCCAAACCACTTGGCTCATTTCATAAGAATTCGTGTTCCATTCAAGTTGGGTCATGAGGGAGCATTTGCTGATGGTTTTGCTAAACCAAGGGATGGGCTCAGCTCCTCAATCACAAGTCTCGTGGTCCCTGGGGAGCTGATGATGAGCCAGTGTCTACCCATGGTGCACCCAGCTGTGAGGCCTTCCCTCAGCCCCTTTCAGTATCTTTTACCCATGACTAGAGAAGAACTTTGAGGGAGGGATGAACAGGAACCCAAGAGACCACCAGTATGAATAGCAATCTTGAAAGACACAGACAACTGGCCAAATCAGCTGTGAGCACACAAGTGTATCTCAAATCAGATCTGTCCTTGAGCCTATAAAAGTGGCTGCATAATTCTTGGACAGTAGGAATGGTGGGGATGGTGAGACATGGTTAACCGAGGCATGTGTGGCAACGATTGTGGATTAGAATGAAGTGGTATCAACTGCAGGTCCAGTGGGTTAGGCTGCCACCAGAAGCAGGTGGACCTGAGAGTGTCCAAATTGCTGCTAGAAGTCCTAAGTGAGGGAAAATGGCTTCTCCCTGAGTAGTCCAGACCATACCTCCCTTCCAGCTTAGACGTATACATCCATTCTATGCACTAAACCCATGGGTCTCAAAGTGTGGGCCATCTGCTGAGGACATCTTAGGATGGCAAAACCTGTGGTTTCAGAGTGGGCGCTGGCAGTCTGGGTTGTGACAAGCCTCGTAGAGGATTCCCAGACTGGCTCCACATGGAGACCACGTGCTCTAGAAAACTAAAAGGAATCCTGTCTGTGAGCCCTGCCTGCTCTGCCTCTGAGCCACACGAACGAGGAAGGCACAGCCCCAGCACTCTGTGGACAAAGGGGAGCCAGGGCCACAGAGGAAATTTTACAAATGACAGAAACTGTAGTCAGAAAAATAAGTCCGGGGCCAATGATGGCAGAGGAGTAGGAACCAGGGGAACAACGAGGCCTAGAACGATCCTCAGTTCTACCGTAAATCATCAGCACCGAGTGAAGGTGCCACCATACACAATGGGGCACCCAGGAGGAAGATGGAATTGACAAAAGCACTTGTCTGCCTACCTCTGCCATAGCTTGCTCCCCTTCCTCCTCTTGATGGAGTCCGCCTTCTCCTACAGCGCTACTCGTGCCACAGATCTCTCATTTCCCCCTAGCCCCTGCTGTCAGCCAATCCCCTTACTATCTGTGGGCTGTCTCCACCTGAACAAAACTTAACCTGCACACTTAAGGGCTTTGTTCTGGACAAATGAATGATGGGGCTCTGACCAAAGGAGCAGTACAGGACCAACCAGCAGCCAGGCGACAGCTCAGATTGGATGACAAGCACGGGAAGTCAACAGCCACTCAACTATGACATCTATGACCACATCCAGCCTCTCCAGACAACGGTGGAGAAAACAGTGCTTGGTGAGTACAGGGCTGTGGAACTGGAGGGAAGAAACAGAGGGTCTTAGGTACGGTGGCAGAAGGCAGTACTGAGACGGGGGTGGGTATCTCATGAGCAAGGAACAAAGGCATCAGGGACGTGAATGAGGTGTCCGTTTCTCAGGAGCCATGTGGTGGAAGCAGGGCAAGAAAGGACAGGCGCTGAAGCCATGACAGGCCTTGGCACAGCAGCAGCCCTGGGAGTTGTCAAGGGTGGTGGTATGTGGCTACAAAGCTAGAAGACCAAAGAGGGTGAAAGGGAAGGGTCCTGGGCACAGGAGGTGGAGAATCTAGAGGCTCTTCTAAGCCCCATGCTTCTAGCATCATGTGGTTGATATTCTTAACTGGATTTTAGGAACCAGTTCTCAAATAAATTTCACTTTCGAAACAAGCACAAGACCATCATTTTTTGTTTGGTAAGTGGAGAGATTTTTAAAGCTTAGTTTCATCACTGTCATTTCATAAGTTAACAGATATTTAAACAAAAGTGGTGGGAATGATGTAAATTCAGAGTCAAGGCCAGGCTGTGTGGAGAAGGAGCCTCCTCTTCTGGTTTGGCCTCAGACGAGGGCATCTTCTTCCTGGGGGCTAGGATCATGTCTGAGGGGAGCAATGGAGGTTGTTGAGAGCAGCTGACGTCACTAGACCTTTGGACAACTCCCCTGTTCAGCTTAGCCCAGCCTGTGCCCTTGTGTCCGCTCCAATAGCACTTACACTCTCAGTGGCTGACCCAGCATGTCTACATAAAGACGCAGTCTAACATCTCAGGGCTCCAGCAGGGACCACACTTCCCATTGGCCTGGAGAGCTCAAGGCTTCCTACTTCCCACCCCAGGGCTATGACTGTCCCAGCCCCCTGCCCCTACACAGGTAAAGGGTTCAGGTAGGGATGGCTGTGTGGTCTCCCACAGGCGTTTTCTGTGCACATCTGGCCCCTGCTCACTGTGCCCCTCCGACTTCCAGCTGGGCTGGCTGTCCGTCTCGGAGGGTCTGGACTGCTCTGCCGACGTCTCTTCCTCACCTCCCATGAGGAGCATGCAGCTTTCAAGCTGGGGAAGCCACTCTGAGGCCGAAGCAGGAAACAGTGTGAGAATGGGCAGAGGGACACTGGGTAAACGATCGGCAGTCGTCCCGCTGCACTGGGCCCCGGGTTGAATGGAACCAAGAGGGAGCCCAGTCTTGCAGGATTCAGCAGGCCTCAGCCGGGCTCAGGCAACGCATCAGCCTACTTGCTCTGGTCCCGAAAGTCCACCTCTGCCAGCCTCACGTTCAGAGCCTGATGACCGGGGAGTGGCTCTGTGCTGCCAGCCAAGCAGACCACAGTGGGTGGCCCAGAGGACCCAGCCTTAGAAGAGCAAGGAAGAGCGCCCAGTTGCCTTGTTCCCGCAGAGCCCGCCATAGTTCCGCAATGTGCTCACGGGCGGAGTGGCCTGAGGACCAGAAGCCACCACTACGGCCCCTCCACTGCAGAAAGCTGGTTCATACAGTTCAAGGCGAAGGCTCAGAGCCACTGACTTACCCACGTACAACTTTCAAGTCTGCCTTGTTGTAAGCTTGGCAGGGTGCTGAAAACCACAACAAATGCTGTCACTCCGAGGGAATCAGAACACAGGAGGGGTTTGAAATGGGGACAGGGCAGTAGCAAGTGCACAACATTCAGACAAACCAAAGAAAACAGAAAGTTCCACTGGTGTCACCGAGCTAAAGGGCAGCTCGGTCATAATGGGTTCTTATGCACAGCCAGTGAAGGGGCAAACCACAGTGGCCGCATTTCCGGAGCCACAGAGTTCACAGAGCCCAAACTGAAGCGGAGTCCACGAGAAGAAACCATCGTTTTGCTTGTTTCCTTCTTCCTTATCACGGCACTGGGTCCAGAGAGTCAGCACCTACCTGCATGCATGGGCACACATGTGTGTGTGTGTACATGTGAGCACACACAAGAGTGTGTGGTCATGTGTGCTCCCACTTGTGCACACACAGGCAGAAGGCCACAGAAGATGCACAACCAACAAAAACATATTTTAGTAGATGTAACTGGACAAACATATTTTCCCACTGCCTTTAAGGCCATCTTGCTAAGTTGGTTTAACGGCTTGGAGTTGGTCCCAGGGTTGCAGCCCTTGGGGAGCTGGCTCAGGCCAGGGGCGGCCTGGTGGGAGGAGCTGCTCTATCCCAAGGCAGAGCACCCCACCTCATCTCTGTCACTCCCAAGAGGAGGGCAGCCTGGGCTCTGCTGAGGGGCTGTGCCCTGAGGAGAGACAGGTACCAGTGTCCTGCCTTGTCCTGTACAGCAAGTGCCAAGGCTCTAGGAGGCCTTTATTCCCGTCTCGCCCAACCAGAAGAAACTTATCCGCAGAGTTACCCCTTCTCCATTGTGCCTCCACATGCTCAGAGAGTAGATTCCTCCTCCTGTCACCCCTCAGGATGTCTTTCCTCTCCGCCAGCCTTGGCCTGTAAGCAGCCTGCCCACACTCACAGTTTCTCTATCTAGGCTCCAAGGCGCCCAGCTGTGGGACTTTCTTGGAATGTCCATGTCTTACTCCTCAGCACCACGCAACTAGCAAGAGCTCGGACAGCAGAAAGAAAGGCTGTATGAACACCACCATCTCTCAGTACCGTGCACTGGACAGCCCAGCTCAACTCTGCCCAGGCAAGACTCAGGCTGCAACAATACAATCATTGCAGCTGCCAATTTGCAGACAAAGAAACGGGAGCACAGAGCAGGGCCAAGATCGTTCCCAAGATGGTGGTTAATAAGTGAGAATGGTGGAGGGGGCTCAGGACATGAACCCGTGACTTCCTGACTCGAAGCCTGTAGACCCCAATGACGCTCTTCTGGGCTGAGCTTCCCTGATTGAAGGTGGCACGTTGCTGCTGTTGGTTGTGCTATGGCTTGCTTGACCCAAAACAATTTGGTGCAATTTCCAAAACCTCAGACGATACGACAGCAAAGAAAGACGTGATTCGGGAGACCACGTAAGTAGAAAATTAATGGTAGCCCAGGGAGATGAAGCCATGTAAAATTAGAGCATAAAGTGGAGTGATACCATAAAGAATTCTTCCCACTAAAAGGCCTTAGTTGACACAGGGCAACTGGAAGTGTGGCTCTAAGCTTCCAGGCATTCAAAGCAAAGCAACAAACAAACAGGATGAGTTTTATAAGATTTCACCCACCTGTCGTTCTCAAAGACCTCACATTCCCTGTTTCTAAGGCCTGAGAAAAATGTGTCTCACGTGGGAATATTTTGAGGAATTACCTGGGGGGAGGACCGTGGCTTCCACTGCTCCCACAGCCCTGAGGTGATACGTGATGCCAAGGGAGCCCTGCCAACCTCAGCTTCAGCAGAGCAGTCCCCTCTGGGCAACACCTGGAATGCTAGAGTGGCCTCTCCACTCAGAGTGAGCAGGGTGACTGCTGCTTTTCATGGCACAGGCCACAGAAATAAATGTTGTTTTTGCCTTTAGTAAGATCTCTTCTGTCCCATTTCCTAGCACTCAAGACTCTCATAGGCCTTTCTCTTTTCCATAAAAAAAGCAAGTTCCCCATCACACCCCAGAAGCCCTACATCTGGGTCCTGTCTCCTCCCAACAGTGTTCCTGCTCACTGCTCAGAGCCCTGGGAAATGTCCTGGAGAGTCACCCTTGCCACAAACCCAGGAGGGCAGCCTCTCTGACATTGGAGATCTCCTAAGAATCCTCTGGTAGATCTTTGGCCTCCTCCCGCTCCTAAATGGCACAGTGGTTAAAGAGCTTGCCTTGCCAGAGCAAGGCCCTGAGTTCGCTTGCCCAACACCGTATAAAGCCGGGGTGGTGGCACATGCCTATAATCCCAGCACTCAGGAGGCTGAGGCAGGTGGATCGTTCCGAGTCCAAGGCCAGCCTGAGCTATACCAGTGAGTTCAAGAACAGCCTGGTCTACAGAGTGAGATACTGTCTCAAAAAACAGTTAAGGAGAGGCAAAAATAAAATAAAATAAAAATAAATACACAATAGAGAGGGAAAGACTTGTCTCCACAAAAATATTTTGATTGTTCTTGATTAGATTGAGTCGTGGATTAACAAAAGCACTGTCAGATTGAAAACCACAGTGAGAGAAAGGAAGAGACGGCACATAGAAGCCACATCTCAGTTGTAGAAGAGCTCCCGGATTTTAAAGACAAGAAGAGGAATAAAAGCCACACGAGAGGTCACATCATATCTTGTAATCAACAAAAACAGGTTAAAAGCACTGTCGGTTAATATTTCTTCCCAGTGCGAGGAAGAGATTTAGAACCCACCTCATCTAAATGGAGCCCTGAAAGGTTACACAACTTCCCCAACTCCCTCATTGAGTGCCCCCACCTTCTTTCTCACTGGACCTTGCAGATCCTTGGTCAAGCTTTGCCTCTGTAGTAGCAGCTATAAACAAATTTCATAGATAAGTGGAGATAAGATAGTGGCAAAACAGATTTTTCTAAGTTGGCTTCCTGGTTCGACCAGGAAGTACCCACTCTCCTTTTGCCTGTGGCCCAAGGTTATAAGTCGTTGCTTTCTGCAAGTCCTTCTAGAAGCTGCCCTGACTGAACATGGAAGTGTGGACATGGCATGGTCCCATTAAAGTCCACCTCGTTTCTCTGCTGTGACAGATGGATGAGGCTGCTCAAGGTTAATTCCACTGGGCAGTACTGAGTGGTTATAAGAATCGCCAAGGGTCTGGATGAAACTGTAAATTATTCAGCCTCATTCCCTATGGATTCTGGCACACTAAGTCTGATATGAGACCTAGTAACTCTTTTATTTAAGATTCCCAGTTGTTTTTATTTTGGCATTGGTTTTGATGCTAGGGACTGAGCCCAAGGAACTCTGAGCTACATCCTCGCTCCTTTCAATGTCTCACTCAGTTGCCCAGACTGCTTTTGAATTTGCAACCCTCCTGCATCATCCTACTGAGTATCTAAGATTATGGGTGGATTTGAAAAAGAATGTGATTACATTTGCACGACTTCCAGGTGATCTGGACACATAGGTCACTGTGAGAACAAGAGACATCGACGCCCAGCTGGCTACAAAAGCAGAAGGACATTCAGATCAGAGAAGTTCCTTTGGAAATGCAATGTAATCCTTCTATTCACAAATCCTCTCTCTGAAGTTCCAGTTACTCCTGGCTGACCGAGGTTCAACATATTAAAGGGAAAATTACAGAAATAAAGAATTTGTATGTTTTGAGTTTCATATCAATGTAAGTGGCATGATGAAACCTTGCAATATCCTGCTCATCCCACCTGAACGGGAACATGCTGTTGAACATGTCAACACTGTACTTGGTACTGTCCACTGTTTACTGTAAGCGCCACCTAACCATTGCAGCAACATATTTTTCAGTTGAAGACAGTAGGCCTTCCAATTTTGTGTGTTTTTACCTGACCAGGTGACAATGAGGAGGGATAAAGGTCATGCCACAGTGACTGACTTGACCCCGAACCTATTCCTTAGATCTTACCGGGAAGATTGTGCATCCTACCAATAAGAAAAAGGCAGGGGAGGGACTTGCAACTTCGGGATTTAAAATCTTTGTCCACCACACCTTCAGTGTGCTTTCTTTACCTGCATGTGGAGAAGTCACTTCTTTTTGCAAAAGTGATAATTAAAACCTCATATTTCTGTCCCCCATGCTTCCCATGTCCATCCCTTGTTTGGACAGGTGAGAGCCATTTCTAACAATCTGGGGGGCAGTCCCGAATTTACATGCCCCCTGGAGGAGGACACCCCAAGAAGAGGAGGAGGCACCCTATCTCGCTTTCTAGTTGACCTGCTCTGACTGGGAGGGGAGGGCTATGACCTCTCACGAAGCCGTGAAAAGCCTGAGACTGTTTACATCTGGAGACAGTCGGGATGCTGCTAAAAGAATAGAAATCTGCAGCTGGTTGGGAAAACTTCCTACGTGGACCAAGGTGGGAAGGTTTAGGAAGGTTAGTCCTCGTAGTACTGCCTTGTCAACCAGGGAATGTGTCAATAATCAGGGTAACACAGGAGTTTGTAGGACACCTCCAACATGGAGTTTGAGCAAGCTGCAGTACTGTAGTGTTAACAGCGGTACTGCCTGACGTCCGATTCAGCAACTCTAGGCATGATTAAGAGTAATCAGTCGGGGCAGTGCAAGGCCACGGGGGTAGTGACGGCCCCCCTTCCCCTCCGTGGTTTCTGTCCCTTCCCGCAGTAACTTGACTCGGGGGGTTGCAAGCCTCATGCCGCCCTGCCTTGGACCGCCGGCCGCTGCTAGGAGGAGAATCCTTCCCACTGCCTTCTCCGCCCAGGCTGGGACACCTCTCCCCCTCTGCCACTGCTGCTGAAAGTTAAGTTTGAAGAGAGGTTCTCATGTGGTGGGCATTGTAGAATGATGTAAGCTCCCTGATTGCCTTAGGGCATCTAGAGGACACTGGGAGGGGAAGGATAAGCTGCCGAACTTAACTACTTCTCCTTTATTTTTCCTGGAGAGGCTGGGGCTTTGGCTGAGACCGTGACTCCACCTTGCTTCCTTTCTGCTCCCGTGGCCACTAGAACACTCTGTCTTGGTCCTGCCTATCTCTCCTAACCTATTCTCCTACCTAACATTCCCCCTCTGGGGAAACCACCCTATTTCTATAGGAGGAGGGGATGCCGATCTATCTGGCTGCTTCATGTTGAGAGTGGGTCACACTGGGGTTGGGGTCTCCTTCAGAGGCTGTCTGTCCAGTGACCCATGGTAGAAGGCTGGTTCACATGGGTTTCATGTGTAGCACCATCTGTCCTCAATTCTGTTAGAAATGAAGTGAGACAGAACATGGCCAAAAGGCTAATACCAGGATGGCACTTAGCAGTGGCCCTGCAAAAGTAACCAGGTGGAGAGTGTAGGAAAATATACTGGACTCAGATGCAGGACCTATTTTCTTTTGAATGGGAAAAATCTAATACATGGGAGAAAACACCAGAGGATTGCGCTTCCGTGAGGATTCACTGAGGCGCCTAACCCATTTGGCCAAACACTTGAGTCCACGGTGGAGGAGTTCACTTCTCCTCTAGGAATTAATCTGTTATAATATATGGATGATTTATTGCTCTCAGGTAAAACTAAACTTTAGGTTTCAAGGACTAAAGTAAGCATGCTAAATTTTTCTGGGCCAAAAGGGGTTGCATATGTCATAAAGTAAATTACAATTTACTGAATGGGAAATAAAATATGTAGGTCGCCATATTATTGAGGCAAGGCAGAGGATTCATCCAGAGAGGATTGAGGGAGTTGTGAGGTACCCTAGACTGAAGACAAAGAGGGAACTCTGAAAATTTCTAGGGCTACTGTAGACTCTGGATTGATGCTTATGCACATAAAACCAAACACCTTTATCTTAAGCTGCTCTTGGAAGGAGAGCCCGACCCCCTCCAATGGACCATGGAAAAGGAAAACACACCAGAAGAGCTTAGACGGTTTCTGGTTACAGCCCCAGTTCTAGCACACCCATCTCTTGAAAATCCCTTCCACTTGTTTGTTTCAGTAGATGGAGGCACAGCAGTTGGGGTACTCACCCAGGACTGGGGTGGAAAAAGGCAGCTAGTTGCATTTATGTCAAAATTATTCAACCCAGTTTCAAGAGGCTGGCCTGAATGTGTACAAGCCATAGCAACCACTGCTTTATTTGGAGGAAAACAGAGAGCTCACCTTTGGGGGTCACCTTCAGGTGAACAGTCCTCATCAAGTCCAAGCCATCCAAAGCTAACAGCCTCGACGCTGGCTAACAGATTCACGAATTCTAAAGTACAAGCTATGCCACTGGAGAAGGATGATTTAGTTCTGACCACTGATGCTTGCTTAAATCTAGCTAGCTTTCTACTCTCAGGAAAAAAAAAAAAAAGTGATCCTAACAAGTTAGATCGTAATTGCTCAAACATTATAGAATATCAGACCAAGGTACAGCAAGATTTAAGTGAAATGCCACTGCGGGGTAGAGGGATTGGTTTGTGGATGGCTCTTCCCAAGTTTTGGAAGATAAAAGGCATAATGGATATGCAGTGGTAGAAGAGAAAGATTGTCATAGCACAGGAGGATGGTTTAACAACTGATCATCTCAGTCTTGAGAACTCTTTACTCTTAACCAGGCTTTAGAGCTGCTTTGCTGACACTTAGGGGCCATTTACACAGATTCAAGGTACACTATTGGAATAGCCCACTCTTTGGGGGAAGATATGGAATGACAGGGGACTAATAATCATCTGGGGGAAAAGAATTATCCCATGAAGGTCTAATCAAGGAGTTTTTACAAGATTTCCTTTTTACCTGCAGAACAATAAATGGACATCAAAAGGGAAATTCTTTCAAGGCAGTGGGAAAACAGGTGGGCAGAGGAGGCAGCCCAGGAAGCCTCCCCGGAAAACAAAATTCATGTCCTCAGTCTTGTCCCAGCTGTTCTTGAGGCCATTCTTAAGCCTGTGTTCACAGCAGATAAAATTAAAAATGTGAAGGAGATAAGTGCTTCTCAGGTGAAGAGGGAAATTGGGTCCCGCTTGATAGCCAAAGGACGCTTAGCAAACCTGTTATGACAGATTATGAGCATTTCCTCTTAAATCAGGAACACGACAAGGTTGTCCACTCTCACCACTCTTGTTCAACATAGTCCTTGAAACACTTGCTATAGCAGTCAGGCAAGAAAGTGAAATAAAGGAAATTTGCATGGAAAAGGAAGAAGTTAAACTACCCTTATTTGCAGATGATATGATTATCTACATAGAAGACCCCGAAAACTCCACTTTGAAACTCTTGGAAATAATAAACTAACTCAGCGAAATCTCAGGCTACAAATCAATACTAAAAGATCAATAGCTTTCCTCTATACCAACAATTAACTTACTGAGAAAGAGTTCAGAAGATCAATTCCATTTTCAATACTCCAGCAAAAAAAAAAAAAAAAAAAATTAAATACCTAGGAGCAAACCTAACCAAGAAAGTGAAGGACTTATATAAAGAAAACTAGATTGCACTAAAAAAGTAAAGACATCAGAAAATGAAAAGACATCCCCTGTTCTTGGATATGAAGAGTTAATATGGTTAAAATGACTATATTGCCAAAATTGATACACAGATTCATTGAAATTTCTATTGAAGTACCAACAATTTATCTTACAAAACTAACCAAACAATCCTTAAATTCATGTGGAACCAAAGGAGACCTAGAATAGCCAAAGCAGTCCTGAATAACAAGACTAAGGCAGGAGGTATTATGATTCCAGACATCAAGTTATACTACAAAGCAATAGTTATAAGAACTATATGGTACTGGCACAAAAACAGAAAGGTAGACCTGTGGAACAGAACTAAGGATGCAGACCCTCAGCTACCTGATCTTTGATGAAGAGGCCAAAAGCATGCACTGGAAAAAGGACAGCCTCTTCAACAAATGTGCTGGGAAAATTGAACACCCACATGCAGAAGAATGAATCTAGACACACACCTGTCACCATGCACCAGAATTAAATCTAAGTACATCAAAGACTTAGACATAAAAACTGAAACACTGAATCCCCTGGTAGACAAATTAAGCAAATATTTAAAGACACAGGTATAGGCAAGTGCTTTCTTAATAAGATACCAAAAGCAAAAGAAATAGCCCCAGAATTAACAAATGAGATTCAGTCAAATTAAAAAGTTTCTGCATGGCAAAGGAAATTATCAACAGTGTAAAAAGAGAATTGACAGAATGGGAAAAAATATTCACCACCTATATACCTCAGATAGGAGGCTCATAAATAGAACACACTGGTAATTGAAGAAAAATAAGCCCCTCAAAATCCAAGATCCAATTGAAAAATGAGCAAAGGAAATGAGTAGGCAGTTCTCCAATGAAGAAGTTCAAATGACCAATGAACACATGAAGAGATGTTCAACACTCTTAGCCATTAGAGAAATGCAAATCAAAACATCACTAAGATGTCATCTAACTCCAGAGAGATTGGTGCATGTCAAGATCTCAAACCACAATCAGTGCTGACGAGGCTGTGGGGGGATAAGGAACCCTCCTGCTCTTCTGGTGGGAATGTAAACTCGTACAACCACTATGGAAAGCAGTACAGGTGTTTTCCCAAAAGAATGGAAATAAATATCCCCTTCGATCTAGCAATTCCTCTTCTAGGAATATTCCTAAAAGAGTTAAAAGCAATATATAACTGAGATACATGTATTCCATATTCATAACAGCACAACTAACACTCGCTAAAATACAGGAGACACCAAATTACCCATCAATAGACCAACGGATACATAAATTGTGGTATTTATGCAGAATGGAATACTACTCATCTATAAAGACAGATAGGTTGGAGGTTTTGGAAGGTAAATGGAGGCAACTTGAGACCATCATGCTCAGTGAATTGAGTCAGAAGGAGAAGATTAAACGTCAAATGGGCTCTCTAATATGACAAACCCAGACCACGATTATTCCATAGAACTAATCGAGGGGAATAATGAAAGTGGGAAGGGAGTGGATGGGAGAGTTGAAAAGGAAGAAGGGCAGGATTTGAAATTTTGCCACGATATGTATCTGCCAAAATACTCAAGATCAATGTAAGTGTTATATATTGCATCTATACATATCAATAAAATTGGGTGAAAATAAAATCTCTGTTCACCATTGTTTCAGTTTTTGTTATACAAAGTCCAAAGTTTCCTCTGAGATGCAAGGCAAACTCTCAGCTAGGAGGTCCTGTGAAAATCAAGTGTTGGCATGTTCCTCCTCGTCTTAGCTACATTGAACAGACAGTTTTGGACTATAGTCTCAACTTTTTAAGTGGGTCCACGAAGAGACATTGTGCAGCTCTGTTACTCAACTGCCATCTTGACCAGAAGTCTTAACTGGTATTTCACTGTATGATATATTGTATTTATACAATTTCTTTATTTGTTCATTAGGTACATCGGTTTTTTTGAATATCATAACTATTGTATCTAGCTAATATGTGTATCAATTATACTACCAAATTCTATAGCATCAACACAATTTTTAAATAAATTACAAAATACTAATATGAGCCACTTCTCATCCTGTGCTGTCACCTTAAGTTAAAGGTTTCCTTGAGTGACTGGATCTAAGAACTAGAAAGGAGCTCAGGAAACTTTGAAGTCCCGATTCTCCCACTTCATAAGTCACACGCTGGGAGGGTAAGGTGCTGCAACTCAGGGCCACCACCTGGAAGAGGTATCACACTGGGCCTCAGAGCTGCGCAAGAGGCCATCGACAGATTACTGTGTTCCGGAAGAAGGAAGGAGCCAACTGCCTGTCTGCCTGTTAATGGGTACCCACCACAGCCCCACCACACCCCAGAAGCCCTGGGACAAGGGGCAGGTTATCATAGCTCTTTTTGTGTGGCAATGACTGTGACTGAGGCTGCAAAGGGATCAGAAGTAGCTTCCTGCTCACCCTGCCAATGCGGATTGCCCAACCCTCATGGTCATCCTTGGCCGGGTGTGCACTGAGCTGGTGCCCACGGCTCGTTGTTCTACTCTGCCCGGTCTTCATGTGGCCTGCCCCTCTTCCTGGTCCTCTCCCCCTTCTTTTTGACACATTCTTCTGGAGCCAAGGAAGCAGATTTCCTCATCATTGCTTTACCTGGCTTCCCTCCCGGCCCTTCCTCCTCACCCTCTCGACACGTTAATCTGTGTCCAGCTGCCTTATCTCAGAATCCAGGCTCAGTATTGCTGACAGCCTCGGGCATTTGTCCTGTCCTGACTAGCTCCGTCCTAATTACTTTCCTGTTGGTGTGCGTCTTCCCCATGCCTCATCCACAGCCTTCCTGCGCTGCTCCCACTCTGGGTGTCTGCCCTTAGGATGTGTCCAGAGTGTTGCAGCCATCCACCATCGGGAGCTTATGAAACTGCTCTTAAGTCCTCTCAGGGTGCACATTCAGATGCTCTCTTAGGGCATTTGGCTGGGCTTGCTGGCCACAACTGGCTTCATCCGAGACCATGAAGATGCAGTATCTGAATCTCTCAACAAGAAGGGATGTGCCAAGAAGCCATCTTATCTACCTCTCATCTTTTCAGTTAGAATAACTTTTTGAACCACCCCCAGATAGTAAAACCTACCTGATTTGAGACACTAAAAAAAAAAAATGAAATTTTATGTCTGGTTGATTTTACTTGGCATAATGTCTTTCTCTGTGATGTGGCAGATAAGAGGATTTCTTTTTTCATAAGATTAAGTAATATCCCACTATATATAGCTAAACATATGTATATTCTTTTTATATTTGTTCATTGGGCATGTAGGTTGTTTGAATATCTTGACTATTGTGAATAAAGCTGCCATTAACATGAGAGTGTCACGTCTTCGTGAGGTGTTAATTTCATCTCCTTTGGGTACATGCCTAGAAGCAGGATGGCTGAGTTGTACGATGGTTCTATTTTGAATCTGTTTAGGATCCTCCGTTTGTTTCTTATAATGGCTGTACTGACCTACACGTCTCAGAGTGAATCTGAGTTCCATTTTCTCCACACCCTCGATAACATTTGTACCTGTCTTTTAAGAAATGTGGAGGCTTTTACAGGCAAATGGAAGAAACTTGAGAACACCATGCTTAGTGAAGTGAGTCAGAAGCAGAAGGTGAAACATCGAATGATATGAGAGTCCCAGATCACAACTCCTATGGGACTTAAAACGAAAAACAAAGTGAAACAGGGGGCAGGGTGGGGAGGGAGGAAAGGAGGGGTGGATAGAGGGAGGGACAGAAAGAGAGTGGGAAAGCCCCTGTCACCTTGACAAGATACGTGTGTGCACAAAATGCTCAACTCCATTGTAAACCTTAAATTTTGCACGTGTACATATCAATAAAATGGGGGAAATAAAAAGAAGCCACACCCAGAAAAAATAGTATTGCACAATTTGGCTTAGATTGGAATGGAAAAGAAAAAGAAGGAAGAGGGATGAAACTGTGGGTACCACCAGCAGCAAAGAAGAGAGGAGATGGGCATGCATAGGTCAAAGACTATTACATAGTATCTGGATACGTAGGATGAGAAAGTTTAGACATCTAATAACACGAGACCCAAATCTTGTACTGTTGTGTTGATTTAGGAATTTAAAAAAATAAGTAGATTTCAGCTTCTCTTGTCATAAATGAGTAACGACGTGAAATGTTAAGTGTGTTCATCTGTCCACCACAGTCAACATTTCGTTCTTGGTATGTATCCCATAATATCACGGTGTAAGCTTCAAATATACACAATAAAATTTATTTAAAGAAACAGAAAGCCAGAGTTCCAGAGCTCTGATTCATCCTTTTCATAAGAAATAAAGTACAAAAGTTATGAGAATAAAAGTCATCGGACACTGTCAAAAACGAGGAAGGGAAAATGCCCAACTCTCTCTGTCCCCGCGTTGCCAGGGGAAAAGCAAGAGGCTAATATTCTCGCTGCAGGGAGAGGAAACCTGGAATGTGCTTCCCCCTCCGAGTGCACTGAGGCATGGCGCCCCCTAAAGAAGGCCACCTGTACCGCGTGCACACACAAACACATGCGGAGACTCTTAAGAGGGCCAGGTGGAAAGTGAATGTTGCATTTAACCTGTCACAGAGAATTTTTTCAAGCTTTCTATTTCAGCAGTGGCGTCTCTCGAGGTGACGCATTTTATCAGTTTATTTCCTTCCACATCATCTGCTCCCCGTTTCCTTCCCTCTGCTAATGCGAGCCTCGGAGTCACTTGTCCTATCATCTCACCTTCATTGATCCTGCGAGGTTCTCTGCACGCCCACCCTAGCACCACTTTCTATTCCAAAATTTCTCCTTTGTTTTCCTTCAGATTGTAAGATATCTGTACATACAGAGTACATTCAGTTTCTCAACTATGGCCCTAGCCGGCATTCCTTGGAAATCGATGATTACGTCTCTTTCTCCTGGGCCCTTGCCTAAACAGCCTTGTGGCATTCAATCCTCTGCCTTTTGGATGGCTTGGCTGATTTTTTCATCTATTCCACTGTGTATGAGAGGAATTCCCTGTGAGTGTCCGTGCCACACGTCACAGTGTCTGTTACTACAGAGAAGCCCTCTTTTATCTGTTCTTATTAAAAATTCAGGAGGAGTCCTTGGCCTGATTTATGTTACGTGTTCCCTACCCTTAAGCCATTCAGCTCAGGCCAACTGTGGGTCTCCAGGAACAGGGCAAATACCACTCAAATGGATAAAGCAGTTTCCTGACACAGCAGGAAATCTGTGCTCAAAAACACTCAAACAATAGACACCTCCAACAGCGTATCTGTGTATGTGCAGGTATATCATGCTTTGATTACATCGTTACCTATTTTTCTAAGATGGTAGAATGTAAACACTGGACACTCTAGACTTGTTTGTGGTAATTAGGAACCCAACCCAGGGCCTTCACACTAAGTTACATCCCTGACCCATTTTGTAGTTTTAATTTTGAAATAATGTTTTGCTATTTTGTAAAACTACCTGAGCTGAGCTCCAGCTTGGAACCCTCCTACCTCAGCTTACCAGTTTGCTGGGATTACAGGCCTGGGCCACCTCGCATTTTCAGTAGGTACTCAAAAGCCCTCAAGAGGGTGCATTTTGAAGGCAGTTGGTTAGAGATGTGGAATGAGAGAAAACAAATGGATAAGGAAAGGTTTGTAGGTTTTGGGAGCATTTTCCTTGGACAAATGAGTAACACAATGCAAGGGCACTAAGAGACGATGCGAATTCAGTAATATATTAGTTCCTAGATTTATGAAAAAGTCATGACCCTGCCCAAATTGCCTGTCTGGTGGTGGAATAAAACATACAAAGCTTTTTTTAAAAAGCCACATTTTAAAAGCAACACTAAAACGCTAAATGCAAATACATTAATCTCACTTTTTAGAAGAAGTAGATCATCCATTTAAATTTTTAAATTAAGGTATGTCTGTCTACAAAAGTCATGCTTAGAATAAAATGATATAGAAAAATTGGAAAGAAATAGACCACGAAAATCCTAAACAAAACTTTCATGGTGAAATTAATCTATGGTAAAATACACAGTTCCCACTAAAAATTATTGACAAAGATAAGGAACCTTGCTTCAGAGTAACAGAAGCAACGTTGCACCAGAATTTAGTTGTATCTACCAAAATGATCTTGAAACACTTAAAAGTTTGTATGATTGAAAGAAGCGACCTACACCACAGCCATTGCTGGCGATCTCAGTGCAGCACTGTGAGTCAAGTCAGCATAGATTTGGAAGAATACGGAAGAGTTACGGTAAATGAAAGAGAGCTAAGTCATGATTAAAATCAAACTACTGGTGCAATTTCAGGTAAACTTCAAAAGCAAAAACTTTCACACTGTGATTTTATTGTCAGTCTCCTTTCCCTTATCACTCTGAAAATCATTTACTCATGAGTAGCATGACCCCTCAAAATTGATGGCTCTTGTGAAATGGTTAACTAACCTACAGTACAAGATACACCTTTGCAAAATTTGCAAAAAGTGACATTTCTTTCACGCACAGAGAAAATAGTCTTTGGCTTTTCATCATGTCTTTAGTTCAAAAAATAGTATTAGGCATAGGGAACTAAAAGACCACATATGTCTCCCAATCTCTGCCTCCAGGCTGGTGGCCTGGTCACTCTTTCAAGGGCAGTAGTTCATCTAGAATTTTTACAAGAACTTGAAGGGTCAAAGATTCAAAACAACACTAAAGATTATGGCACATTTATTATTCTAGCAATAAAACCATCCACAGTTACTGTGACATCCCCCTGCTTCGCCTTTAGCACCATGTCTCTGAGGAGGGATGTTTGTAACCTATGCTCTCCCACATGCCACGTGCACATCTGGCTCTGACTCAGTTTCACACTAAGGCTCTTAACTCCTCCAAAAAAAGATCACAGTAAAAGCTATCTTGATTCAAGTGTCCTGCTTAGGACATTTGTTGATCATAGGTTCAATGAGTCTCCAATCAACACTGGCGTAACAGCATACCTTTTATTGTTATAATAAAAATGTATTTTAGGTGCTGGTCCAAATCCTTTACCCCCTGAGAAGAGTTAAGGACACTTGACATGCGTACGTTCAATTCCTGAGGTTAACGTACATCCTTCATAACACATGACACCTGCCTCAGTGTAAACTAGTTCCTGGAAGACAGGTTGAAAGTTAATCTGCCTCATGCATTCAATCAGGACTTGCAGAGGGCCTATACCTTGGTAGGTTTTGGGCCAACTGTTAGGATTCAAAATGAATAAAATAAGGTTGAAGCTCTTGAAGAGCTTGTGACGCAATGAATGGAAGAGACCTGGGTGTGCGAGAGACAGCGCTACAGTGCAGTAAGGCAGCCAAGGAGGCGTTAGGGACTCTGGGGAGAAGTCCCTTGCTGGAGGAAGCGGCAGGGAGTAAAAGCATCGAGCTCTCAAGGCGATGCCTGGCTGAGTCCTGAACAAAGAGTGGGCTAATAAGCTAAGGGTTCGGGGCTAAGGAGGGTGGAAGGGGAGACGGGTCAGGGCAGAGAAAGTAACAAGGGGTGGGGGATCGAAGACAAGAGCCAGTGTGTTACGCTGTGTGGGGGGCAGCGTTAGGATGGAGGGGGCAGATGGGAAGAGACAGAGCAGCAGAGGCCAGGCCGGGTGTGGATACACCCGAATGGGGAGAAATGATGCCTGCTGTACGTACGGGAATGTCGGCTTCGGTGCTTGGCAGTTCTTGCTGAATCTGCAGGCCTCTAAGAGTCTACCTCTGCCTTTTCTTGTCAGACTTTTGACCCGCTTTGGCCCTTGGCCTCCGTTTCTAGCTGCCACAGAGTGAGCCTTCTAGAACCTGGCAATGTCTCTGACCTATAGAACAGATTTCCAAGTTTGACATTCAAGGCCTTTCACTAGCTCCATCCTGTCCACCTGCCTCTTCTTCCGCATCCTCCTGCCAGCCAGCCTGTTTCCTAGTAACAAGACTTGACCTTCTCTGGCGCTTTCCACTTGTTACAACAGCCCACCAACCCCTCTACAACCCTGCCATCGTGACTCACCTCAAGCTATCTCTTCTTTTGGGGCGTGAGGCAAGGTCGCCCCAATATATTGGCATTTCATACATGCCACTGGCTTTATCAAATTTCTTCTCATGTTTATTTCTCATTTCCTGAGCTAAACCATAAGTTCCCGAGGTAGGGAATTTGCTCATCAGGGCTCACCCTACTGTTTAACGTGGATCAGAACCTGGCTTCTGCTGTATTGCTCCTACAAAGGAGATCCTTGAGAGTGTCAGAGCCCAGCGCCAAGCTGACGCGTCTCAAAAGAGTGCAGAAGAACTCTGCATATCAGAGTGCAAGTCCTCGCTCGGAGACATGGGCAATTCTGTGCTGGTTCTTCCAATGCCAGGGCTACCTTCAGGTCCATCAGTAAGTGCTAATGTCCACAAAGCTCCGGATCTTAAGTAAGCAGGAAGATACGAAGAACGTGTACTCCTGAAAGTGTCGATGTAAATGACGAGGGGACTTTCCCCTTTCGCTATACGAACTTGGTTATCATTTGAGTTATTCACTTATATAAAGACGCAGTCGTAATGAAAAGCAGTCAACAAAATTTTTGAGCTCAAAACAACCAAGAAAACGAGGTCACATCTGGATTTTTGTTTTCTTCTGTTTTCTGAACCCTTCAGAGCTCAGACAGGTTAGGGAAACAGAGGTGTACACAACCAGAACATGAACCTACCCCCACAGAGACCAGAGTGCTTGTGTGTGCACAGTGCACAGTAGGGCGGGGGACCCACGTCAAGACAGGGACGCGGAGACAAAGGATGCACATAGCAAACCCCAGCAAGGCAGCCCATGCCAGTCTCTTTTGGTCCTCAAGAGAAAACATACATATACTGGAGCAAAGAATATGAGAAAAGGGGTAAATTCTAAGCCTTCGAGACAGTTCTGAGCAAAGGCGATGGATTGACCTTGTTTGCATGCATAGGGGAGAAGGAGAAAAAACTTGAGGTGCATATTCCAGGAAGATGAGATACCACCTTCATGGGGTGGGGGAGGGCGTGTTTTCTATCACGTCCAGAGTCCCCAGAATGCTCTTGTGAAGCCGGGACGCCCAGTCCTGAACCAGGATCAGGTGACCTTTGGGGAATCTGAGGCAGTCTGATATGGAAGTGGGTACACACAGGAGCTCCCCCTTTTCCCATACATCCCCTGTACAATCCCTGGTCAAGTCCTGCTGGGGTCAGCACCAAAATATTTCCCAACATAACTGCAGCTCCCAAGTGTACCATCAGCATCCCAGTCCAAGATGTCTTCTACCTCAGACGGCATGGTAGCTTCTTCCCTGCTCCCCTGGCTTCAAATCTTACTGCCCTCTGCATTGCTCCACTCTCCTCACAGAGGCCTCTGTGATTTTCTGAGGTGTGTGTCTGTATCACTGTGGCCACTCATTTATTTAACTGACAGATAAAAATTATATACATTCATCACTTTTTCTTGAAATATGTATATATTTTGGAATAGCTAAATAATACTAATTAATGTAGGCATTATCTCACATACTTATCATTGCTTTGGGTGAGGCTTAAAATCTACCTTTGGCAATTTTTAAGAATACAGTATTACTGCTATCAACTGTAGCCATCCTGTGAACAATAAATCTATTGAATTTGTGCCTCTTATCTGACTGAAATTTTACCATTTAGATAATCTCCTCCCAACCCTAGTCCTTGGTAACCACCATCTCACTCTCCACTTCTATGAATTCTTTTTTAAAAAAAACTGATCAGTTTTTGTTGAGTGTTAATTCTCAGGATATAAAAGGATTCAGTCATGGTCGAGTTCCTTGTGGAGGGGAACAGTGCCAGGAGGTCATGGTCAGCAGTTTAGAGTGTGCCCTCCACCCCAGCCCTCTTTGCGGGTACTTGCATCACTGCTCATATGGAGTTCCTTGTAAGAAAGGGATAGAAGAAAAGCACACATGTTGCCAACGTCATCTAGACTCTAGCCATACTTCCTCTCTTCAGGTTGATATAATTACTGCAGAAATGTCTTTCAAATGCTCTAGTCGTGTCTTCAGGGGTAAAATCCCACACTGAAATCCAGCTTGACAGCTCCCCTGGTTTAACATCCATGTGTGCCTTCTGCTTCATCAGTATGACTGCCACCATCTTGGATTCTTGGTGTTCGCTTAGTTGGACTGTGCTGAGATGATTGAGTAGGGAGCACCTATGGATTCAGTTTTTTAAAACTTCCATGAATAAATGAGTTCAGGCGGTGTTTGTTTCTCTGTGCCTGCCTTATCTCACTTAACACAACGTCCTCCCGATTCATCCATGCTATTGCTGAACAATATTCCATTGGATATATAGACTGCATTTTTTGTTCATTCATCCATTGATGGACCCTTAAGTTGATTCCATATCTCGACTATTATGAATGATCTGATATGAACACGAAGACACACATTTTGTTTTCTTTAGATTTTATACGTAATAATTAGATCGCTGACTCATATGGTAGTTCTATGTTTATGTTTTTCAGGAACTAACTTAAATTTCTTTTTACATAATGGCTGTACTAATTTCTATTCCCACCAATAAGGATTCCACATCCTCTCTAATACTTATTATCTTTCCTCTGTGTGCGTGCATGCGCACGCGTGTGTGTGTGGGGTGAGCACGTATGTGATTGACACTAGATCATTTTTTTAATCTGGTTATTTCCTTGTTATTGTGTTGTTAGAGCCGCTTACGTGTTTCGGTTATTAACCTTATATCAGATCTGTCATTTGCAAATATTTTCTTCTATCTCGTAAGTTGTCATTTCACTCTATGGACTGTTTTTCTGCCTGTGCGAAAGCTTTTTTTCTTGATGTAAGCCTGTATACCTATTTTTGCTTTTGTTACCTGTACTTTGGGTTTATATCCCAAAATATCACTGTCCAGACCAATGTTACAGAGACTTTCCCTTATGTTTATTTTTTCTAATAAAATAGCTTCATAGTTTTGAGTCTTACATTTAAGTCTATAAACAATTTTCACTTGGTATTTTTATATGGTGTGAGGTAAGGGTCTAAATTCAGTCTTCTACATCTGGATACCCAGATGTTTCAACACCATTTGTTGAAGAGACTATCCGTTTCCTGCTGTGTGTTTTGGCAATTTCATAGGAAATCACGAGTGAAGGGCTTCGTTTCTGGGGTCTGTTCTGTTCCACTATTTATATGCCAACAGTATGCTATTTCAATTATCAGAACTCTGTTGGATATTTCCAAGCCAGCTAGTGAGATATCCCCAATTTTGTTCTTTCTGTCTTGGCTATTTTGGGTTATCTGGGGATCCATATAAATTTTAGGATTATTTTGTTAATGCATTTGGAAAGTATCACTGGAATTTTGTTGTGATTACATTGAATACATAGATCACCCTGAATAATATGGATGTTTCAATATTAATTCTTCCGATCTATAAACACAAGATATATGTTAATTTAATTGCATTTTCTTCAATTTCTTCCATCAGTGTTTTCAGGGTACAGGTCTTTCATTTCCTTGATTACCTTTATTCTTTAGTACTTTATTCTGTAGCTATTATAAATGGAATCTTTTCACAATTTCTCTTCTAGAATAGTTCACTGTTAGTATGTGGAAATGGTACTGATTTCTATATGTGGGAGTTGTATTCCTAACTGAGAAATCAACAACAAATAAATCATGGGTTCATCAAATCCTATTATCGCAAAGTTGACCACAATGTCCTTAAAGGAAACATTTTTATTGTTTGTTGTGTTAGTCTTGTTAGAATTTATAAGGACTTTGGAGAAGATCTATTAGATGTCTGATGCTCCATATAAACCTATAATTTATTTTTCTCTCAATAAATCTCCTTCAGTAATGAAGGAGGTCAGAATCAATTCACGGACCTTAGGTCCTTCATACACTTGTGGAATTACAGTCTAGTGGCTGGTGTCAAACCTCCTCCATGGAACCATAGTTTGAGAACCAAGGATCATCACTTACTCCACAAATATTTATTGCACCTGCTGTGTTCCAGGCCTTGTAAACTGAACAAATAAGAGGCTTGCCATTTCCAGACTAGTAAAGGCATAATTGAAAAGCAAACACCCAACATTTCTCCCCTTATTCTATTACATTTTAGCCATCCAAGTTACTGCTTTTGACATACTTAATGACCACTATAAAATAACAGTATAAACAACTCAAGATCTGACTCATCTTTTACCTGAAGGAGTTTACTGGGCCAGCCTGCCTGAACTTGACCTCAGAGTTGTTCTCGCTTGAGTGGAGAGCCATAAACCAATTCTTATTACCACAGTGCACTAATCAGAGAAACCGGACCTTTCACTGGGAGGCACAGCCAAGAGATAGTCCCCCCCACAGGAGACCTAGATGGTGACCCTGAAAGGGCTGTGATTCAGAGGAGACAAGAATCAGTCCGCTGAATGCTCAGCTTCTAGAGAGCAAAGAACAATGACAAGTCGTAACTGCCAGGACAATGTTGCATCCTGCAAAAACTTCAAATATGATGCGCTGTACTACGCCCTCATTCCTTGATTAATAATCTCCTGAGTCAAAGGTTCCAAAACCTGGTCCCCCGAGGAGTGAACCAGGTATGGTAGCACACATCTGTAATCCCAGCACCCTAGAGGCTGAGGCAGGAGGGTTGCGAGTTCAAGCCCAGCCTGGTGACTTAGTGAAGCACTTTCTCAAGGTTAAAAGAAAGATTACAAAGGCGCTACGGATGGATGTAACTCAATGTTAGGACCTCGGGGTTCAATTTCCAGGACAGAGCAAACAAACAAAATCCAAAAGGGTGTGTACATTTCCTAGATGAGGAATTTAGTTTGTTCTCAGAAGAGCCTCGGTTTTGGAGGTTAACGTGTTCCTCCCTCTGCCTGCGATGAACAGAGCCACAAGTAGAAGACACAGTACATACATGGCATTCCACACTCTCGGGCATCCACAGGATGGCGCCCAACACCGCCCTTGGAAGAATCACACAAGGAGGGCAAAAAGGGCTTCTTAGGTCCCCCACACGGAAGCCAGTGCCTTAGCAGTGACCCCATTTATCCCTCTATTGCTGAGAAGACGAGTGCCGGTATTGTCATGCCACTTCACTGATAAGGAGACCAAGGCTCGGGAAAATTAAGTAGCCAGCCTGTAATTACAACGAATATATCACAGAGCTTGGCTCCGTTCCCAGGCCTAACTGGTGACAGGGCCACACATTTGATCATTGCCCTGTGCTCTTCCCACTCTTCCCACGGCTACACGCACTTATCATCCTTCTAACGAGGGCTAGTATGACAAAGTGCCTCTAGCAGGTCCTTTGCTGTTCAAATCAAGTCCAAGGCCTAGTAGCAGAAGACCCCCAGTTCTTGAGCAAAACCTGAATCTAAAAACATAGGGAAAAGGATAGGAAAATCTAAATGTGTTCTCAAGATCTCTCAGTGCCAGGAGCAATGATGCCTGGTATGTGTGTATGTATTCCAAAGAACCTTTGTGCATCTTAATGACAGGTAAACAGATGGACATAAAAGTCTTTGTCGACTCATTTCAGGTCTAGCCACTTAATTGTAGTCTGCGCAAAGGTGAGAACCCAAGCTGCCCATCCCCGTGTAAAGATTGCTTTCCTGAGGTTTGTAATTCACCTCAAGTGAACCATAATCTTTGTGTGTACTACAAGGCGGTAGGCTCCAGGCACCTGTGGGAGGAAGTGTGTGCACAACGATGAACAAAGCGATCCATCCATCCCCTCTGGAATCAAACAGCAGGTGTTTTGTGCAATTGATATGATCCTAAGCATTAGGTGAAAATTATTGTTTTAAGTGTTCCTGAAAGGTCAGCTTTAAGAATGGTGAAAGGACAAAGACTGGGGCTGTCAGACCTCTAATTAATGAGGACCAGCACCAAGCCTGGCCCTGCCATGTCCTCAACCAACTGTTCTATGAAGTAGGTTTTGTCAGCCCTTTTACAGAGAAAACAGTGCAGTGTCACATAGGTAATAACGAAGTTCCTGCGCCCGAGTTTGAGTCCCATTCTCGTATCTTCCATTGCAGAGAACCTTCGACTGCCAGGGGGATGCAATCTCAAGTTTCTCTGTTGGATCTACTCACACTTCCAGTAGCATTCAAAATACTGATATAAAAATACATTTTAACTGTGAATTAGAGATCAGAACATACTCCATATAGACCCAGGCTGTAGGAAACATTGAACTCTGAACGTGAGGACATTTTCCTTCCATGTCATTGCTGAGAAGTCTACCATTTCTCATTTTCCATAAACTTTTTTAAGCGGAACTCTCGTCTTCAAACACAAGCACAGCACGAATGCTCTGGATGCCCAGCCTTTTCCACATTGGCCCCAAACTAGCTGATCAAACTGATTTTCTTTGCATAGAAATGAGCATGAAAAATTGTACCCATTTCTGCCATCTCACTCAGAGACATTATCTAGCGTCCACTTCTGCAATGCAATTAATCATTTACTGAATTTCTTCACAGCTTAGCTAATACCAGAAACATACTGTGACATACATGTGAAAATAACCTTCCGGGAACATCAGTTCCCATTGCTTCCTCGGGCTATAAAACAGCCAAACTCTTGACATTTAGATTATCATGGATCGGTTTACGGGAAACACCTGGTGCAAGGGTTCCTTTATCATTATGGATAACTCGGATTCCCGAAACTGTGCTATGCAAAGTCCACCACCTTGATTTTTCCATAATCAGGCTCCTAAGGGCCGCATGCTATCAAGTAGCACACCAAGGGCTGGATAAGATCTGACGAGATGTGTCAAAGAGCAGGGATAATAAATGTTAATTTACTGAAACTGATGTAGGCTAAAGATGCCATAAAATACCTGTATTTGATCTTCTCAATAATTATTAATAAAGGGCAGTTATTAGGCACCTTTCAGGTAGATTGTTCAATACACCATAGAAATTCAATAGGGTCGGACCAGTGACGCCGGCCTCATATAATCCCAGCAGTCTGGGAGGCTGAGGCAGGAAGGTCAAGCTCAACCCCAGCCTGGGCAATTTAGAAACTTAGTGAGACCTTGTTTCAAAATCAAAAAAAAAAAAAAAAAATGGTTAGGAATCTAGGTAACGTCAAGGCCCCGGGCTCAATCCCTAGTACCACAAAGAAAAAAATATCAAAAGGAAAATTAACCATAATAATCAGTTAGTTCAAACTGAGTACACTAAGCGCCCAATATTCATGCTTAATTAAGACCATAAAATTTCTCAGATATTATTTTTAATGTCTAGCACTATTTACTAATAATATTAACATTTATTAAGATTTAACAATATTACTTTTTATATTTAAAAAATCTTTTGTCTAATAGAAAGATAATCAACCTATTCTCACAGCATCGGTGACATGGAAATCAAAGATCTGGGACAGATTTAAGAATCCTAAAATGCGCTCTAGTAACTGAGAATTTCAAGTCAAAGGGGATGCGGCTGGCCTTCCTCGGAGTGGGCAATTCCTCCCCTGTTATGCAGCATGTAGTAAAGCCCCCAGGCCCACGCACACCACACGCCAGCATCCAGAAGAGTCATTCTAATCATTCCAGCCCTTGCATCCCACTTTCCTTTTCCCATGAGAAGGCTATAAAAGAACAATAAGACATTTGCAACTCTGGGGAAAGTGGCCACATTCTTACCAGTTCCAAGAAGAGCAAAAGATCAAACTCACAGGGGCAGGAGCGTCGGAGTGGCTCAGTAGTCTCTGCTTCGTCCTGGAAGCTCCTGACATGGGGCGACTACGGTCTCCGCCTTCCTCCTGCTCCTCCTCAGCTCTCCTTCCCTGGAACATCTCCCCTTCTTCCTGTCCATCATTGTTGGGAGATAAATTAAATTTGTTGGACATATGCTACTGGGGTTCCCATTCACTTAAACATCAAGGTTTTCCTATTTCTAGTCACCATTTACAAGAGCTCACTAAATTTGTGTTTTGTACTAGGACTTTTGGTATAAGGATCTTCAGTCGCTCGCTCGTCACTGGTCCCCATTTTGATGCAAGGTGCAGGGCTAGAACATCTAGAGACGCAAAGCTTAAATATGTTTCTTCTAGGGCAAAGGTATGTTTTACTCCTGTCTGCATTGCCGCCCACAGAGGTAGTGTGCTTAAAAAAAATAGATCAAGCGCTCACAATGTCCCTACTAAGCTGAATTCAGTGCTTTCAAGTGGGCAGGTGGAGATGGATACAAGTGGAAGGGGGAAAAAAAATCAAAACACAAACTGAGTTCCCTGTGGCTGCTTTGACACATCACCACAAAGGGAATGACTTGGCCCCAACGTAAGCGTGTTACGTATTTAGACTTCTCCAGGTCAGAAAAGCCCAACAAGTCTTGCAGGCTAAAGTCAAGGTGTCAGCAGGGCTATCTTTCCTTCTCGAAGCTTGGGGAAGAAGCTATTTTTCTCGACTTTTCCAGCTTCTAGAAGCCACCTCCCTGCCTCATCCTGTAGCCTCTTGTCTGCAAAGCCCATCACTCCAGTCTTTGCTTCTGTGGTGACAACTTGGCTCTCTCGTCTTCGGATCCTCCTGCCTCCTTTTCATACAGGAGGCCCTACAATGGCTCCTAATGATCTCATTTCAGCGTCTTTCATTTAGTCACATCCACAAAGTCTCTTTTGTCATTTGACGCAAGATATTGACAGGTCTTGAGAATTAGACAAGGAGAAGTAGGGGAATTGATCCCCATAGACCTAGGAATCGAGAAAACCGGGCTGGACAGTGGGCGTGAGCAGAGATGGCATTCTACAGGACAAACACCATCTAAAGCGGGAGGACATGTCAAGTGTGGTAGAGTTTTGGAATCGGCCAAACATGAGGCCTCAGTTTCCACTTACTATAGATAGATTAATAATCATATTTGTTTTGCTCTTATAATAAAGATTAGGTAGGATAATGTATGTAAAGTTCATGGCACATGGTAAGCATGCAACACGACTAATACATACAGAAGGACACTTTGGAAACATCAGAGACGGTGTCGCAGCCAGCGCAACCAAAAGTCGATTCTGTTATGCAGGAGTCTGGATTGGTAGCACAACTCATGTCCACTCAGGTGAGTTTGTGAAACCATCTCCTGGACAGAACAACTTTATTTTTCACTACAAGCTTTTTGTACCCAACCACGGAGAAACAAGGGCCCATGTTTAAGGGGAATATTTTTAGCAGATCTTACAAGTGACCTTTGTGAAATCCTTCTTATAGATATAACTGTCTCATGTACTAAATTAGCAGTTCCTTGCTACTGACCTCTGACTCCTATCTTAACTAATGGAAGTCAGCCTTCTCTTGTCTTCCTGAGACAGCGTGGAGGCCTCTTCCTCCCAGCACTGGGATTTCGGGCAGTCTTCCACCAGAATTACAAGAGAACAAAAGAAGCTTCCTCTATTCGCTGAGCTGGGAGGAATCCTGTAGAAAGGAAGCAGTTTGAATCCCCTTTTTGGTTTTGAAGCACAACACCTGAGCCTACTTCTCTTGGAGCAGCAGCTGTTTTCTGAATGTCGAGGGGTAGAGGTGTAAAGACAGCCTGCAAAAAGAATCAGGAGAATTATCCCAACCAGTATAGCCATCAGCAAAATTTTTCTGACCTGAGTGCGTATCAGGTTAAAGGAATTTAAAGGTTGAAGCATCTCCGTGTAAAGCATCAGCAAGCTGTTTTCCCACTACTTCCGATAGATGGGAACAGCTAAGCATTAGCACTTCCCGGTGCAGCTCCAGATTGTCCGATGTGCATTATAATGGGGCTAAATTCTATCTAAATGCCAGGTGACTTGTTCCCAGGGTGATTAGGTTTTATTATAAGGCAATGTTGAAATACAAATGTAAGTATGATTATAATCAGGCAATAGTAAAGCGATAACTTCATGGCCTGTGTCTGTTGTCCTAACCAATCAATATTATCTTTAAGAGCATCCAATCATTTCAATATAATCAATATCTATTTTTAGTGCAGTTTCTGAAACATTTTTTACTAATTCATTGGTGAAGTGGGCTGTTTGCGTTCCCTGTTTTATTATAACTGCTCTCATTGCTGTTGTGATGATGCCAATGAAACTCAGAATGCCAGCAATCAATAAGCCCACACATCGTCCAGATCTTTCTAAGGCTGTCAGCAGCTGAGCACAAAAAGCATTAAGATTTTTTGAGGATCAGTATTCTTTTAATAGGTAACCAGGCAAAAGGAGGTTGTCACAAGACAATTAGTGTAGAATTATAAATCTAATCAATATATTGGGCAATATAACAAGCTTCACAAGAAATACAAAAAAGAGAATTATTAAAATTAATAGGTTTCATTATTATGAGTAGAAAGGTAAAATGAACAGAGCTCATAGTTGTATTTTCTTTATGAAAAGTAATGGGACCAAAGTCTAGTGTGGAAAGCATGTCTGTTTTGTAAAATGGGTGAAGTTAACAAGGGGCCATGCCAATATTGTGAGCCAAAGTTAGAAGATCTATTTCCTTGCTAGGAAAAGTTGGCCCACAAAATCTTAGGAGTAGACCAGCCCAACAACCACCATAAGTAGAAGTAAGATCTTTAGGTCTCTTCACAGAGCACCTAATCCAGTAAGGAAGTAGGGACAAGTTTGTCCCTCTACAGGGCAAGGAGACAGGTGAAGCATCTCAGTCAAATGAGTCAAATTTTTAGAAGCTCCTGGAAGCGGGCCTTTGCTCTCTATTACCAGACAGGGTCCATATTATCAGGCGATGTTTCACTGGTCTAAGCCATAGTTACGGCATCCTGTATCAGTGGGCAGTTCACGTGGCAGATCTAGTTTTGTGAAACACAGAAAGATAAAGAGCAGCACCTGTGAAATTACATTGTTGTGACTCCTCATCATCAACAGATAGAGGAATAGACCACCACGCTGGTCAGTGAAATTATTGTAAATAGGAAGCAGGAGTCACTCCAAGATACTGCATGCAAAAGAAGGCCCCGTAAGTCCCATTAGATTTTACCAGGGAAGGAACAGGGGAAGAAACCGTCCTACCGTAATCATAGCCACTAGGTCTATAGCAAATCTCGCAGATTTCAGCCCTCGCTTTTATAGGTTTCTGGAAAAACACGAGCACAACTTCTCCCAAACGCCAACACTAGGTTTGGCCATGCCCATTGGCCTTCTGGGTACTTTAACAGTCAAGAGAAAAGAGGTTTTCCTCGTTCTTTTGTATAATTGTGATTCCGTGGGAGTGATCCCATCATCATTACAAGTGAATAAATATGAAGTTGTCGCAGCTAAATTCAATTGCATAAAAAGATTTAAAGTTATCATAGCTAAATTTAATCGCTTCTGATGAGTAAAGGTGTCATATTCCTCATCTCCCCCTTTTTGTTTTAGAAGCTGGAGCTTAAGTTTATGATGAGAATCTTTGATTATTGTTTGGCCCTGAAGGATCATACAGAATTTTTGTAATGTTTAATGTCTTGTGTAATTTAATTTTAAAGAGATTTTTAAATGAATTAATATAATTACATGCCTTTTAATGTAGTAATTTTAAAGTAATGTCTATTTTCCCAATAAGAACAATTGTCTCTTTTGGTCTTTGTTAACTAAGAGGCTATAAGATAACAATTTTATTTTTGTGGTATATTAAAATGATTACAATTAACTCTTTTAAATCAAGACATTTATTTTTTGACATTTATAATTTTTAAAAAGGCATATTGTATTAAAAAAGTAATGACTTAGATATCCAAATGAAGCTTTAAAATGGCATTTATAAAAACAATTTATTGTATTTTTCATCTAAATATTTAAATCCAATAAAACATAAAAATACATTTTATCAAAAATAAATTATTTTTTGAATGTTACCTTTATTTTAAATGTTAAGCAAATAATAGAAAGGATTTTATAACAAGCCGAGATTTAAATGAATTAACTTTGTTTAAAATTTATATTTTTCTATAATTAAAGCCTATTAACAGACGGCAGAAACAATCTAATTATCATTTCAGTATTGAATAAATTTAGAAAAGCAAATTTAAACCTCTATGCATCTTAAGTATTTTTGAAATCACTTAATAAGTTCAGTTTTGTCCCTCTAGAATTTAAGAAGACATTGAACTTAATAAACAGTAACTCAGAGGTTATCATATAATATTTATAAAGATTAATTTTGTGTTTAAACTTGAGCCTTGTCACAAGTTGAAGTCTGATATATTATTATAATTTTAAAGACATAGGAATATGCAGTTACTTTCAGTAGAACATCTTAGCATTTTAACCCAATTGTGACCCAGACATTGTATTTGACTTAAATGAGCACTTTTTCATTCTTTGTAAAAATCCAAAGCATTTAGGCATAGCTAGTTTTTAAAAAATGATTATTGCTTTTGGGAAGGGGTCTCGTTTGCCTAGATTAGCTTTCCCTCACAGGAACTTTGTGCTCTCGCCTGTTATCACAGTTTTTAAATTTTAACAGAAAAGTTACTTGTTGAAGAGTGTAGGCAGTTAAAATAGAGAGCAATCTTAAGAATTTTTTTTTCAAAAAATCACAGACAGCTACTGTCTTGCTATCTCTTGACCTCTCCTGGGTCCCCTGTCCTGATAAGGATTTTACAGGCCTGGGCGAGGTTGGCAGTTTTACAGTGGAGGCTCTGACAAGGATTCAGTGAAAGTCCGCTGTTGTTTATTTTTACTTCCAGGAGACAGAAATTTGGTTTTTCAGTTTATTTTAAAAAGCTATACATAGAAATCCATAGCTGATAGTAGCCAATTAAATCTAGAAACATATAAAGTTACTTTTCGAGTATTAAATCTGATGCCTTGGGGCTGCAGTGAAATGGTGAACTCATTGAAGCAGCTGGAGACTGGAGAGTCACTTCTGAAACTTCTGGAAGGCTTAAACTTAGAAGCCAAATGGCTTAAATATTTTTATATGATACCTTTAAGCATCAGTCTTGTTTTTAATTTACTCAACCATCATGCCAATTTATCTATTAAAATTTAAGGTTAATATAATCAACATTTTAATCTATATTTTTAGAAGGTAGCAACGTTTTGCCTTCCAGATTTAGCCACCCTGTTTAAAAACTCAGACCAGGGCTCAGTAGGTATTCCTCTTATTTGTAAAAGCTGCCCTTTGGTGGGCCCTCTTCTGACTTTTTTGCGAGGCTCTTATAGAACCAAATTTGTCCAAAATATTTCAGACCTCCACGTAATTGATCATCAGTATGAGAACATCACCTTTTCCCACAAGGTTGATCATCAACAAAAGGAACATTAGCTGAGTGACTACAATAACATTTACGCCAAAAATGACTTTACCGTGGAAGGCATTGACCCCCACTGAGGCAGGCTTTACAGATTATGAGTCCAGTCTCAAGGAAGCAGTGGCTGTCTTCTGAGAACATCCATCGTAATGTGAGTAGAAGGAGCATTAGTCTTATTGGACTTAATGCTTTTTCCAAGTGCTTAGTAATTTTAAAATCCAAAACAATATCAATACAGTTTTTATGCACAGTTAACACAGAAAAATCCCATGAATCTTTTAATTCTAATTTTTTATGACAAATCTGAAGCACTTGTCACAAGGGAGTAAGTTGTTGTTTTGTGCTCGCCACTGACTGTTTCAATTCCAACTGAATATTAACACCTTTCTTGTGTTTTTTTCTTAATACTTTTGCCTATAGGTTTCCGATTTTTGGGGCTCCAGGTCCCTTTACCTGGAGCCCCTGGATTATGTTTTACTCTTGTGTCAAGGCTTTGTTCCAACCTTGTTTGGCTACCTCTACTCCCCTGTGCTCCAGCACATAGCTCAGTAGGTAGTTCTCCCATGCTCCCAAGTTCTTGCCAGTCACGAGTCAGCGTGTTCCTCGGGCTTGCGAGGACTTCCATCACTACCAAACTTCTAGGTGTTGTAGACAAGCATCCTTCAGTCCCGTTGGCACCTCACACCTGGACACCAGATGCTGCAGCCAGCACGAATCCCCACAAGATAATATTAGTAGCTCGTTTCCAACGCTGCCCCTCAAAACTGAAACAGCACAACAAAAGAAAACTTGCCACTGTAAAACACAGGGCCCTGTAAACATAAAGAAAACATCAAGAGGTGCCTATTGCCTTCCCAGAAGTTATAATCCTACAAACAGTGGGCAAGGTCTTCTGCCAAGTTCCTTGCCTAATTTGTGGCCAGGAGAAAGGAAGTTAGGGGTGTAGTCTAATCGGGAAGTCATTTCTACGGTAACCTAGCACCAAGCTGGGTTTCTTTAAAAACCATGGGTTGAATAATGGGAACTGGAGGGGAGGGGGAGAGAGTGGGAGGGTCGAAAAGATAGAAGGGAAGGATTTGTAACTTTGCCATGATGTGTATGTGCACAAAATACTTGAGATCAATGTAAACTTTATGCATTGCACTTATACATATCAATAAAATGGGGAAAAAACTTGGGTTGCATTCGTGAGAAAATCAAGTCTGACAGAGACTCTTGGTTCCATACCTCGTGGACAACTGGCCCCGCCATGCTGCTCCATGACTGTCCCTAGATGTGCAAAGCTGGTGACTGGGGGAATCGGTGTTGCTAGAGAGTGTTTGCATCTCCTTCAGCCCCGAATAGGACGTGTTGAAACCTAGTCTTTGCTCTGATGGTGTTTGGAGCTACACCTGGGTTGATTAGGTCATAAGGGCTCTGGGTCACACCCTTATGAAAGGATCTTCAAAGGAACAGTGTGTATGAACGAGGAAGAGGCCTTCCTTCCTCAGATACTGAATCTCTGGAGCCTTGAACTTGGGTGCACTGGGCACCTAGAGGTGGAGCAGGTGGTGAGTGAAGTGGCCTTCCTCCTCAGGCAATATTTCTCTAGCAACTGGATGTGACTGATGGCACTGGGCCCAGACATCAGTGCACTTCCTGAAGCCTTGGGCTGGACAGCTATCTTGGTTGCATAACCTGTACAATCGGTTACAAGCACAGGTGTCTCCCATCTGGGAGCTAATTTCTTTCTCTCTGGGACAGATGGAGGGGTGAAACGGGGTCCCTAACCAAGTCCAGATTGACCATTTTAACACAGTGGTGACTTGGCTTTTCTCAGACTTCTGATAGAGTTTCCCTTTTGGCTTCTATGTTTTACAGGCTCTAGGGTCCTATTGACTTCTACGTCAAAAGTAGCACAGGAATTTAAAAATGACCCAAAAAATGGGCATTTGAGGACACCATAATAGAGGCCACAGGGGGACACAAGAAAGCAGATGTGGCCTAGTGTGGGTCAGATGGCCAGTTTTAGCCACAGAGCTGGCATGGCTCCCTGACTTCATGAATCAAGACTCTCTCTTGAGGTTGCAAGAAACAGAAATATAACTGGAACCACTCAAGCAAAAAGGACTCATCCAGGGTGACTTGTGGTCCCCAGTGGCAAGGACACAGCCAATCTCTAACAGTGGATGGAAATCAGGAACTTGGCTCCCTCAGGGTGCTCCCCCATCCCCTCACCTCCGCTCCTTCAGCCCCCTGGACCCCCCTCTCTTGTTCACGCTCTTTCCTTCCTCCTCTCTCTTGAGAGCCTTCGTCCGCTTCTCACAGAAACCTGAGCGCCAGCAGCTCTCAGATTCCTTCTAAGAGACCAATATCTTGAGATGAGATCTCTTAGTTTGAAAAAAAAAAGTCAACACACCAGAAAACCGAGGTTGCAAATGCATTTAGGTGGAAATCTATATAGAGAGATCATTAATTGTTACCATGAAAGAGTTGGGGCCCAGAGGCCATAGGAGATTGGGAGACCTGAGAATAGAGTGTGTGAAGGTTATACTCACTTCCGGAGCTGCCACTGTGCTGGTCCAATGAGCTGCAGTGGGGTGCGGGGTCGCATGGAAAGAAATGGCTGCCTGGTTGTCGAGCAAATTGGGCAAAAGGACAGCTCCAAGAAAAGTTGTGAGTAAGCTTCCACAGAGGGGACTTTTACTTTGTTCCAGCTGGATACTGTAAATGCAAACACGTCAGCTAGAACTCCACCCCCACAGGACTTCGCTGTCTAATATTGGAAACAGGAGCACATATATAAGATGAACTTAATGACAAGAAATTAGAAATGCATTTCTTTCTGAAACAACCCTGTTTAGCCTAGAAAATGAAGACAGGGATAGGGAGGAGCTTAAGTGCCGCTTGAAACAGAGGATGTGCAAAGTACTGAAGGGAAGGATGAGCTCTGGGTGGCCCAGCAGGAGGCACTGGGCCAAAACAGCAGAACTTACCAGGACACAGTTGTTTCATCCAACAGAAAACTGAGTTGCCTTTGGGGTCAGCGAGACTCTAGGAGATGCTACTTCCAAGTGGATAACACACAGTGGTAACTCGTGAAAGAAATGGAATCAAAAGACACCCCCCCGCTCCAATTCCTTGCACTCCTAGATCAGAACCCCATTCCCTGAGTCTCAGCCCTTCCCTCTAGGTGTCATTGGACCAGGGAAGAGCCAGGGCACAGTGTGTCCCACCCCATACTCATCCTGGTAGTGGAGAAACACTGTCTACAGCTGACTCTGGGGAGGTTTGCTGCCAATCGCTATGTGAGGTGGACTAACGCATGCCCCTTACATAGGCTCCACGATGACAGTCGTCCTTGCCACTCGGGAGAAGACTGACAACAGTCCGGCTCCTGGCATCTCGTCCTGGGAGAAAGAAGACCCCATGTGAGATGGAATGAGCCTGACTTCTCAGGTAGGGCCCTCACCCCAGCACTCACACCTGTTAGCACGTCTGCTCCCAGGGTCTGCGCTGGGAGTGAGTTTGGACGGGACCAGAATCCGTGACACAGGGAATCTCAGACCCTGTGCTTGTTCCTATGAATAAACAGAACAAATATGAACAAAGCAGATCAGAGCCCAGTGCCATGTGGGAGGTGAGTCCTGCCAGTTTTCCTTAATCAGAGCAACGCTCAGTAGGTTCGGGGAACTAAGACCAGATGAAATGAATTCAGTAGAAGAGCCCCCTACCTAGAAGATCAGCAAGGTGCTCCTAGGCCTGAACAGCGCTTCTCTGCCTGAAACCACTTCCCATTTCAGAATACTTGGAGGCAGGGGCAGGAAATACCTCTGGCAGAAGAAGGAGGATGCTGAGCAAGCCTGCAGGTGTCTGTTGACATTCGGTTTTCATTCATTCCTCAGACCTCCTGGTCCTATTTCACGCCCTGTGTAAGGACTGCAGAGACTGTGTGTGAGGTCCTTGCTTTCGTGGCCCTTAGTGTTAGCAGAAATAACTATCAACAAGCAAGCAAGTCAGTGAAGTGGTGTGTACGGAAGGAGTCAGTGTGGCTGGAGCAGAGAAGAAACTCAGCTTGGCAGGTGAGTTCTGATCACCTGCCCCAGGCCTGACCAGCATTTCCACAGTGGAATGGAAGACACTGTCCACTCCTTCCACCACGCTGGGGTGTCTGGCCTCTCTCCATTGCATCTTCCAGGCATGGCTCCCTTTCACGCCCAGGTGGCCAACACCTCTCTGGAGATACATGACATCAGTTCACCCCCTAGTGGACACACCTCTGCCGTCATCACAGTCACACTTTCAGCAGGTCCTCTGTCCCTCCTAGCCTGGTAATAAATATTCAGTGTTCTGGATCTCAGACACAGTACGCTCACCCCGTCATACGTTAGGGTTCTTCAGAGAAAATGACTCAATAGATACATAGAGACACACAGAAAAAGATGTGTTCTGAGGGAATGGCTCATGCAACTACAGAGCCTGAGAAGTCCCACCACCGCTAAGTCCAAGCTGAAGGCCCAGGAAAATAGATAGTGTCGTTCCCTGTCCAAATCAGAAGGCCCAATGAAGCAGCGATACAGAGCTCCCTGCTCACACAGACAAGAGGCAGTAGGCCTTTTGTCTGCCTTTTGTCTTATCAGAGCTCTCTGTGGACTGGATAGGGCTCACCAGCCATGGGAAGGCCATCTTCCTTACTCAGCTACTGACTCAAATGCTAATCTCTTCTAGAAAGAGCCTGATGCACATGGTCGGAAATAATACATTACCAATGTCTGGACATCTCTGCTCAGTCACGTTGACATAGGAAATTAGCAAATGTGTCGCGGAAGCCAGATCCAGAAGCTCTCCCAAGGAAAAACTAATGAGAGATATTGAGAGATGCGAGGAAAAAAGGTTTTATTTAGTCGTCAAAAAACAGGGAAGAGAGACTTCTGCCTATAAACAAGTTTTATCCCCCAAAGAGTTGAGGCTTCAATGATACTGGATAGAGGTAATGGGGGAAAGAGTTGGACTGATGAATGGGGAGGAATATTCACGTCTTTTCTTGGGATGGGCAGATACCTTCCAGGACCTCTGGCAACATCTCTCTCTTTTTTTTATCTCCTTTCATGAGCTGGTGTTTCCAGTCATGGTATCTGGTAGTGTCTCTAGACTCAAAGGGGGAGAAGAGAGGCTATACAAGTCTGGGTCAAATCAACCCTGTGTTACACCTCCGGAAAAATATCTCTCAATTGGTCAGTATGGCTACGTGAGAGGGGAGTAGAACCTGGCCCAGAGGTTAAGGAAGCAAAGAAGATGAAAACAATGTTTCAACAAACGTGCCCCCTTAACCCACGCTTCAGGTATAATCCACAGCAAAGCTACTGAGAGATTAGTAAGTATTGCCCAAATGTGTGAGTCCAAAATTGTTGATTTTTAAGTCAAGTAAGAACAACTGAAGCTGGTTTCTTTAGGGTTTTCTGGGGCAAAAATCATAGCTACAGATAACAAGGAGGTAGTAGGATAATTAAGTGAACCTATGTGAGCAGGGGCCAGGTAGCGGGGCGAGCAACTTAGCCACGCAGGTGCACCTGCAAGGCTGGAAAAGGCAAGGGACCAGTAGTGTAGTCTGAGAGCCCAGGACGGGAAGATGGCTGCATGGAGGAAATCGGTCTGATGCTTGTCACAGGCAAAGGTCCTGGCCCCCTACCCTGGCCCAGGAGAGGCGTGTATGCATAGTGAAGCTGGCCCACCGGAACACTACAGGGCTACATGGGCCCAACGCACAGGCCAGATGTTTATCTCGTCACACCCCTGGAGCTTCATTAGTCTAGAATGGATTTTTCTTCTTGGGAACGTGAGTATCTGTCATGGGAAAAGGATGGGGTCTGAAGCACTGGCCGGGAAGGCTGGGAGGAATGCAGCTTGGAGCCACATGGGAGCCATCTGCGATGCTGCTAGCAATTGCAATGGAATTTTTCATCTCTTTTCAGGCTAACTGCGCAGGCTTAAGCCTGCTGGGGACTCTCTTCCTTTGGGAAGTTCTTCTCTGCCAAGCACTTTGTGCCCACCTTTCCCAGGATGCCTGCCTTTGATCTTTAGCCCTGTCCAAAGGAGGCCACTGCTGGGGACCATGGGGGAGTTTTGTCTGGATAGACAGGCCCTTCCTCTGGCTCTAAGGCTCAAGTGGGCACCTTGTATTACTTCTTTTAAATTTTTAGTCAGCAAACTTTTCAGGGTGGTTTTAAGATTCTGAGCTAAACTGGAAAGAAAAGGGACAGGAGTGGGGTCGTAGCTCAATGGTGAAAGCACTTGCCCAGCAAACACAAAGCCCTGGGTTCGGTTCCCCCAGAACCACATAAATTAGGTATGATAGTACACTCCTGCAGTTCCAGCCCTTGGAAGGCTGAAGCAGGATTGTGGTGTGTTCAAGGCCAAACCTGGGCTACATAGTAAGTTCAAGGCTCATCTGGACTACCGAGTGAGACCCAGTCTCAAAAACAAATGAACCAAAGGACATTGTATGAATTGAACAGATAATACAACAAATATTCATTTACAAATCCAAATAGAGAAATCTCTGCCTCAACCAAAGCCTCTCCCCCAACCAACACCCGCCCCACGCTGTATCAACTACAACTGACAAGCCTACAATGATAGGTCTCCATTTTCCAAAGGCCGCAGACTCTAGTAGTTTGATGTTGCAATTCTATGGGCATTGACAAATACATTATCATGAAGGCTCCCTTATTACAATATCCTGAAATAATTCTACTGCCCTGAGACTCCTTTGTGCTCTTCCCATTCCTCTTTACTCCCCTAGCGCAGGGCCTTAACGTTGAGCTACCTTCTTGTCCATTTTTATTTTTGATTTTGAGACAGGGTCTTGTTAATTTGCCCAAACTGAGTTCAAACTTGCAATCTTTCTGTCTTAAAGGTATGCTCGCTGTGCATTCTTGGACAAGGAAAGCCACCCCTTTAAACTTGTATTTTCTCCACTAGAAAGAGGGACAGCAACATTGACCAAGATACCATCAGAATTCAGCGAGATGGTGACTATATAGACTTATCACGGTGCTAGGCACAAAACTGGCACTCGATAAAAATGTACAGGAACAGGCACACAGCCAAGGTTAACAGGAGAAACTGATCTGACTAGTCCCTATCTCAGACACCGTATCTGACAGAGCACACGCTTTTGAATCTTCCATTCACTTAGATCTATTTTATTTGGAGCAAGAGAGTTAGATGCTCATTTTTTCCACATTAACTCTATCTTTCTCAACTTCAGTCATCAAACCATCAATGCAATTAATAAACAAGGGAAAGGATGAGAATTTTTTTTTTTTTAAATCCAGAAAATAGTTGAAGAGAGTGAGGTTTCTTAGCTGTGGAATGCTATAGTTTGGATCTGGAATGTTCCCAAAAGCTTCATGTATTCAGATGTTATGGAACACCAGTGGAACTAGGTCCTAGTAAGAGGTGGGGCCTGGTCGGAGGGGGCAGATGACTGAGTCTTGACCTGGAAGGAGTACATCGCTGGGATAGGACTTGGAAGCTTGTATGTTAACTAGCTCTGCCCTTCCTCCCTCTCTGCTTAATGACTGCCGTGAGGGGAGTAACTTTTCTTCCTGTTAGGTCTCTGCCATGTGCTTTCACACTGCCAGCCAGCCGTGAATGGACAAGAACCTTCTGAAACTGTGAGCTAAAATAAATCTTTCCTCTCTTAGGTTGTGGATGTCGGGTGTTTTGTTCTAGCAACAAGAAAGTAGCGAAGACATGGCAATATGGAGAGGAAGGTTGAGCCTACGTAAATGACTGTTCGGGGCACTCTTTCCAGGACTCCAGAGCGTGTCCCCTGGGCTCAGAGGGAGCGCTGGGCCTGCTCTGGTCCTAGGTTCACTTCAGACTACACTCCTGTCCAACGACTCATCAGAAGCAAGCACAATGGGAAAAACACAAAGAGATCATGGCCTTGGAGTTAAGAGAGGGGGCCTCCACGCCAGCCACCTTGGGCACCCATGTGACATCTACTCTCCTCTTTGCTGGGTAACTTTGGGCAGATCACTCAATAGCTAGACACTCTGTGCCTCAATGTCTTCATCTCCCACACAGGGATTCTAAAAATATCTGCCTCACTGGGCAGCTGTGAGATGACGTACGTAAGCCCATTGGCACAGGGGACGGTGGTGGTGACCAGGAGGAGGAGCGAGGTGACAGAGGATCAGTTGGTATGGGTATCAAGCTTACCTCTCCTGACGAGACACACAAGTAAGTAGGAAGCTGTTTCCTGGGTAATTTTGTTTTAAACTAAAAACGAACTTGTTGGTATTAAATTGTATATAATCTTTACTGGTTCTTAGCAAGGACCCCACATTACGGCAATTATTTTTAAAATTTCTAAATAAAACACCTACCTGTTGGCTTTTCCTTGGAGTAGGCCCACATTTTGATGGAAGTTCCAGGGACCACGAGTCAGTCCAGCTATCTTGTAGACCCAGAACACTGAGTAGATGGGCAGCTGGTGCACCTGAGGCCTCCACCTGTCCAGGGCCAGTCCTTGGGCCCTTCAAAGGCTCAGTTGTCTATTCCTCACAACTCCCTCACTCACACCACCCAGAGAGCGAGGCTCTCAGGTTCCCTACTCACCTTATCCTAGTTCGGACCCTGTTCTCCACCAACCTGCCAACTTCCTGGGTCCCCATCCCTGGTGTGTCCTACACAGTCCCATTAGTGCCTCCAAAGGTGTATTCAGTGTACCAGGATGATTCTTTCCTGAATTGAAAGAAATTGTCACCTTGCAGAGAGGCACGGGCCACCTCATCTCTTTTGCCCACCCACATTGATACCTACTTTGCCAGCCTGGAAAGGCCTTGTGATCACAGGGGAAAAGAGGAATAGGCCAGGACCCACTGGGACACAGAAACAGTGCTCCTAAGTGGGTCACTTCGACATGCTGAGCCAGAGAACGTGTCTCAAAACCAAGGTCTCTCTGACTGCCCCTACCCCACAGCTTCACCATCTCTCAATTGTCTTTTGAGGGACCCTGACTGGGCCAGAGATAACAGAAGGTAGAAGGTGGCCCTGACCCCAGTAAGGGGCCGCTCCCTCCTGTCCCAGGCGCTGGGATGGCCTGCAGCCAAATCCGCAATTTTCCCTTGCCCCAAGACCTTTACCAGAAATCACATGATCAGGTCTTGGAAAGTCCTGCCATGCAAATGCCGTGACTTTCAGACCCCAAACTTTCTCCAGGGAATCACCCACACCCTACAACTCTGGCTGACCCTCCTCCTTCCAACTGCTTATAAGCCTGGCCCCGCAGACAATAAATGAGCTATAACCCTGATACTGCCTCCTGGAAGTTCTCCCACTGTACTCACCACTGCTGGAGATCCTGCTCCCCCCAGACTTTGCTGAACCCTGCTCACCAATGGCCAACGACGACCCAGAGACCACGGACACCCTGACGGTCTTAGACCATGTTTCTCATCCCAAGAGTAGGAATGAGCTTTCTTAATTTTTCTGAAGTTCTCTTATCTTATGCAGAAAAGTTTTCTTCCCACAAGTGTCTTGAAATCTCATCAAATAACATGAAAATATTAACCAGAGGGAAAAGTAGAGGCTAAGGGTTAGTGTCCTCACCATGCTCCAGAGAGCTTACTAACACCTACTGTTGGGGGGCGCTTCAGATCACCTCAGAGACTGTGTAGTAAGATTTTCTTTGTTCACAGTGCAGCTCTGCCCCTCAACTTTCCTTGTCTACACCTCTGCAGAACTCAGAGGGGCCTTTCCTGGGCCTTTGTCTGCTCTTTGTCCCATTCTTACCTCCTAAAACAATTATTTCCCCTCTAAAATCATCTGCAGTCTTCTCCCTATCTTCCCTTCCCCTAAGAAGATGGTATGAAAGCCTAAAGTCTCTCCTTAAGTCTTGTATTTCGTATGTAAGGCTTCTGGTACCTGTGCATATTAGTCAATGTGTATGCGTTTTCTCCTGTTAATCAATCTGTGGTCATGTCATTTCAGAGGCAACCATTTCAGACCCTATCTATTCAGAGGGTCAAGGGGAATCCCCTCATAACCCAACAGTAGCCCTATGGACTATGACCCTACAGGGAAGAATGGGCAGTTACAACCACAGAGCACAAGTGTTGTGAGCTACAGGTAGAGCCCATTGGGCAGAGCTCTACTTCTGCAGGGGAAGATAGCCAGAAGCAGGAAGGCCTTCCATGCAGATGGGAGAGAGCAGTGCACTTTGGGTCTGAAGATAAGTATCACATCCCAAAAGCATCCAGGAAGGGAAAGAAGATACGAGACAGGAAGGGAAGGCAAGATCAAGACAGGAAAGGGCTCACAGGTTCCAAGAAGTTGCTCGGACTTGCTCCCAAGGGCCTGGATGCTGGGCGGGGATCAGCAGTGCACGCCTGACCACATCTCAGAGAGGTTTGGACCTCTATTACCCCTACATGTACCACCATCATCTCCATATTTTCCCTCAAAGACACATCTTACCTCTACCTATGAAGAGCTGTGAGATCTTGGACAAAGATACTTGAGTCTGAATTTCCCCATCTGTTGTTATAGTTTAAATCTAAGACATCCCCCGAAACTTTCATGTTGGAAGGGTTGTCAAGGGCACATGACATGAAAGGGGGTATTCCTGACTCCAACTCCTCCTTCTTCTCTGCCTCCTGGCCACCTTGAGATGAACAGCTGTCCTCTGCCAGGCCCTTCCACCATCATCTTTTCCGCCTAGGTTCCAGCTGACCTTACCTAGACTAGGATTCTGAAGCTGTGAGCTAAAATGAACTTTTCTTCCTTTAAGTTGTGGGTGTCGGGTATTGTGTCTCCTAAAACAGAAAAGAAACTAAGACATAAATTTGTCGCCTGAACCAAGACTCTGAAGCTATGAACTAAACTGTTCCTCCTTTAGGTTGTAGCTGTTGGTATTGTGTCCCTGCAACCAGAAACTGACTAAGACATAAATTGGTACCAGAGCAGTGGGGCCACTGCTGTCACTATACCTGACCATGTGTTTTAGAAACCTTTGGAACTGATTTGTGGGAAGATTTTGGAAAGCTTTGAAGAGGCCAGCTAGAGAAGACTCGGAGTGCTGCAAGTTAAGCTTGATGTCAGAGATCCTGGCTGGAGTTCAAAAGACTACAATGCTGGTAGGAACGCAGAGAATAAACAACAGACTCAAAAGGCTTCAGACAGCTACACCAAAAGTCATGTGTGTTCTACTCCAGCATACGATGTGTCTACCTTTTGCCTATGCCCTGAGACTTTGCCTGAGTTTTAGCAGTGAACTAATTAATCTGGTAGAGGAAACTTCAAGACAACCTAACATTCAGGCTGTAGCACAGCTATTGTTGGCTGCTTTTACCCAGATTGGCAACTGAAAATCAGGAGTAGAGATTAAAGGAAGAGCGTATAAAATTTTTTTCAGTTTAAACAGAAAGAAAGCACCTACAAAGTTGGGGCCATGGATAATACGGTTACTGGAAAGATCAGCATTACAAAGAAGTTCTTAGCATCAGGACAATAAAAAAAACCTCATGAAAGCATCTTGGCAACCAGCAAGACTCCACTCTTCACAAGTTCAAAGGTGCAAAAATGAAAGAGTTTGTTTTGGGAAGAGAGTTCCTGGGAGTCTTGCTACTTCAGAGCCACAGAGGAAGTTCTGGTGTTCAGCCTTCCAGATCCAGGCAACTCAGAAGCCCTGTGGTGATGGTCCAAAGGAGCCCAGCCACTACTTATACTGGCAACAAACCTTGGCTTTATCTATGTAGTGCTGGTTTTACAGGTCATGGAGACTTGCACCTAAAATTTAGAAGAAAGCTTAACAGGCCAAGCACTGAACTGAATGAAGCTGTGAGAGCAGAGCTGAAAGTACAATGGAAATCCCAAGAATCTGGAGATGCCAGGAACATGGGTCACTTGCTGAAGAATACTGCAAGAAGTGGGCAAAGCTACCCCAAGAGAGAGAATGAGAGTGCTGCAGCTGGTAACGCCTTGGAGGCAAGGCCACACTCAGCCTCCGGAGTTAGCATCTTCACACAAACTGCCCCCAGTGTTAGACACAGAACTACATGATTTAATATTTGCCCTACCATACTTCAATCTTGATCTCATTCTTTTCCATCCACTTTTCCCCTCCTTTGGAAATGGGAAGATTCACCCTGTTCCACATATACTGGAAACATTTAACTTTATTTTTATAGAGTCTCACAGCTAAGAGTTTGTCTTGAGTCTCAGAGGAGACTTTGAACTTGGACTTCTTAGCAGTGCAGGAATTGCTGAGACTTTGGCAACTCTTAGAGATGGATCAAATGCATTTTGCGTGAGGCTTCTGGTGCTCAGAGGTGGAATGTTATAGTTCGGTCTAAACTATACCCCAAAAGGCTTATAGTCTGAGGTGGGGCCTGGTTTAAAAGGTGTGTTAGTAGGGTGCGACCTGAAAGGGCATCTTTTCATCCCTGGCTTCTCCTTTCTCTGCTTCCTGGACACCATGGTACAAGCAGCTGTTCTCCATGCCAGGCCATTCCACCACTGCCTTTTCTGCCTTGGAGTTAGTCAGCCATGCACGGGTTGACACCTCTGAAACTACGAGGTAACTAAAACAAATCCTTCCTCCTTTAAGTTGTGTCAGGTATTGTTTCTCAACAACAGGAACAACAAAATCTTACAGTGTCTGCTGGGCCTGTACCTCAGAAGGTGTGTTGACAGCAACCCCTGCCCTGTATTCTGTCTATACGGGATACATGAGGAGATAATGTTAACTGTAACCAACAAGCATCTCAAACCAGGAGCAGCTCCCCATCTCACAGCACATGGTTCTCTAACGGAGACTGGCAAAGCAAATGCACAGTGAGAACAAAAGCACCCATCTCGGCTGTTTCCCAATCTCAGAAGTCACCAGCTGGCACGGGTCTTAGCTGCACGTAGGATGGAAATCACAAAATTGCTCTTGAGCCTGTTGATGACCAACACCCTTGTTTGTCCCTTTCTTTGGGCCCTCTAAAGGGGAGGGTCTCTATACTAGCTTCCAACCAGCTGAAGGGTCTTAGTAAATTCATTTAGATATCTTGATTTAGCAAAGTGTAGCTTTTTAGGCTTTGAGTTGCCAGTGACTATCAGCTCTTTTGGTGTTAACACCCCGCCTTGCTGTAGGCCCTGGGAAATCTACCAGCCATTGGAGACGGTAGCGCCTAGTAATTCTCAGTTGCTCTCCATTCTTCCTTCTGCCAGCTGCTTTTACTGTTATCAGCCCCAGTTGCTGACAGTTTTCAGCTCCAGCAGCCTTTGGTATCAACAGCGCAGCATGTTCTACTTAAAACAGAAATCATAGAACAGTGCTATGCCACCCAGAAGAGGTTTTATTAGGACCTAGGCTGCAGCACAAAGAAGGAACAGCACATGGGATGGACCTGCTAAGTTAATGGGGAAGTGGCGTATGAAGAAAAATGTGTGTGCACCTGTGCCATGCCAGACTACCTGTTTAGTCATGGGTAGGAAAGGGGTCCTTCACAGGCCTAGCAGAGGGGACTGTAGAAGGCTGGAGTCATCCAGAGAGGCTGCAGGAAAACAGTCATCTGAGGTAGGTTCAAGTCTGAAGCCTAAGGGTCTCCAGAACGGCCATGAGATGCCTAATGTACTCAAGCTGGCTGAAATGCATTTGGCGAAGCCATGGGATAAAAGTTATCTTTAGGGAAGTATGGGGTCTCTCATCTCAGAAGGAGCCAAGGACAGGGCACACCAGAACATGGCATAGTCAGAATGACTGAGAATGAGACCTAGATACGGGTTCTCCGCTAAAGCTCCTTTCTTCACACTCCTTGGCTGAGAGTTCCAGGCAACTTCTCCCAACAATCAGCAGTGGCAGAATAGAAAAAGCCACCCTGGTACTGTGAGACCAACAACCACATTCAGAGAAAGAGCAGCTTTCCGTCGCTGTGAACATTCAACACACACATCTCCTGCTACACCTCCGCGAGGCCTGGCCCTGGCTGCAATGTTATCTGCCAAAACAGGGCCAGCATCCTAGCAGGTTAACCAAAATGTCACCATCCAAGGCTTAAGCCTAATGTGTTACAGCCAGATGGAGACACGCACTGCCTAAATTCCCAGAAAACACACGCTGCTTTGACACCAGACTCCAGCAGGTCCCACAGTGTTCAAATAGGGCAAGTGTAAAATGGTCCACGGGCATTCACCTAGGACCACAAGTTGTGGTTTTAAGGTGACAATGGGCCAGTAGCCATGGGCTCAGATCTTATGGGCTCAAGTTGCTGTTCTCATTAGCTGTGTAGCCACAACAAGATGTCTCACTTCTGACTTTCAACTCATTCACCTAACAAAAGAGAATAAACACATACCCACCTCAGAGCTTCTCTGAGAATCAGTGAGCTAGTAAGTAACAAATGCTCAGCATAGTGGCTGATACACAGAACGAACTGAACAGTTACTAGCAATGTGATGCCGCTGGAGAGCAGAACCATGACAAACACAGGAGGACTTGTATTTATCGCAGGCTCTAGTGCCACACCATAGTACCAGGGAGGCGTTGTTAGTACTTCTCACTTTGCATAAGGGGAACTGGGGCTCAACGACATTAAGGTGAGGATCCATTGGCTCCTGCAATGCCATCCAAGCAGACAGCAAGGGGCACCTGGACTGCAGCAGGCCACAAGCTGCTTAGCACCAGTACCAATGTGGACTCCGCTTCACAGCACTGCTCCTGCATTACCTCGGGCCCTTGACTTTCCACAGCCTTTCCGGGTATAAACAGGACCTACAAATCTCTTGGTGCAGGAAGGATTATGTTTTCAGTCTGGAAAACTGGACCTCCCCCCATGCAGGGCCTCTTTCTGGCTGCGAACAACCAGACAGCCTCTGACCCTCTGCTATTTGGCATAAACAGCTTCCCCTCTCCGGTGTGTGCTCCCCACAGGGACCTAACCCTGTGCACACTTCCAAGCTAAAGTTCTGTAACCTTTTTTTTTTTGAGTACAGCTTCCCAAACTCTTGGAAAACTTTCCTGGAGAGCAAGGTACCTACAGCTGTTTATAGCCACACCTGTTTGAAAATCTGCTGAGGGAGTCCTGATCTAAACTCTCTCATGCTTGAGCTCTAGGTCTTATTTCAGACTCAGGACAATGAGAAAGGCTGCAGCCTCGTACACTCTAGGGACTTAGAACAGGCCAGTTCCAGGGTCGTGTCCTGGTCTCTTGAAGTGACTACTTCTTGGAAGGAGACCTGATTTCCAGCTAATGCTCAAGGGGTGACTGTCCTAGGACTACCCTGCACAAGCTGGCCCTCCACTCTTGGCCCAGAAAACTTCGTTGACTGATTACATGATGTATGGGGTCAAAAGACTCTCTTAGTTTGAAAAGCTCCAGATGCAACTGGAACTATCCTCAAGCTCTGGCTCATAAAGCCAGGCAGGCCAGGCAGGGTTGTATAACAGACAAATCCCACAGGGTGATTTTGAAATAACTCCTAAGACTGAGAGCTCAACCCTGCACGGACAACGTGGCTCACTGACATGACGCTCACATTGAAAGGCGTGTAACACTGTTAAAAGAAGCATGCCAGAACGCTGTATGAAGAAGTAGTTTAATAGCTCACACTCAGCCATCGTGCTCCCGGTTCCAAAGAGATTCCTAGAAGTGGTGACTCTGGCCATCTCTGAAGCGACCGTTCACCACCCTGGTCTGCGTCAGCCTCTTTGGGACGTTTACTCAGAGGACAGAACAAACCTGCCTAGGAGCATCTGGCTCCCAGGGTTTCCTCTTATCTATGCACTGCATCAGCTGCATTAGTTGGACTAAGATGACGACTCAGTTAAAGGAGACAAGTGTCGACTGTTTAAGCACGAACAGCCCAAGCTGGCAAGAAAAAGCGCGCCGCGGACAAAGGGTACAGGAGGGCGGAGCTTCTGCCTGCGCTCGGCAACGGTACATTGGTTTTGCCTGCAAACTATCTGGAAGGGTTCTGTTGGCCAGGGCACTGCCAGTGAACAGGCAAAATGGTGGCCCCAACTTCTGGGTGTTCCATGCCACCAGTCCAGAGTCTTCGCCGTTGTCCACTGGGGAGTCTCTGAAGAAAACATGAAATCCAGCTCATGCCTCTGCCTATGGGTCAATTTCTTCAGGAATCACTGTAATCATAATGTCTTCATTGCCTCTGCGGACAACCATGTTCAGGGTGCTTTCCTTTTTAATGACATCGCTTACATCATTGGCCGAGACCACTGATTGTCCATTGATGCTAATTATGACATCATTTTCTTTGAGACCACCACTGCAACACAAAGAGAAACACAGTTACGTCTCCATTCCTCCTGGCTTAAGACAGGCACAGCTTAAGAACAGAAAAGCCCAGAGCAAACAGGGTTGGTTGGGTAGTGACAGGGAACTTGGGAGAGAGTGACTTGTAATCATCAGTGGCCTGGATTTCCTTTTGAGATGCTTCTAGGCCAAATCATGTGTCCAGTGTAGAAATGCCTAGGGCATTCATGTGACCTTATGACTGACTCCAAAGGGACAAGGATGTGCTAGCTAGATGCCACCTGCTACATACCACGACCATGGCAGAGCTAACCATAACGGGTACTGCAACTCAGAAAGCAATTCCTCCAGGGATGGGTGAATGTTTCTGCTAGGAGACGACACTTCCTTCATGGTGCTGTGGCTGTAACTACCTCTTACATATGACAGTAAAATCATACTGTCATGGTCCTTCACGGGCTAGGACAGAGCTCTGCTAACTTCTTCGGTAAAGGCCAGACAGGAAGTGTATTTTAGGCTTCACCGGGCTCAGGGCCTCTGTCCTAGCTATTCACTTCTGCCATGGCAGACAAAACCACCATAGATAATGTGTAACAGACACAGCTGCGGTTCAGTATATCAGAACACACTGAAATTTGCATTTCATAACATTTTCACATGTCACAAAATAAAGAGTATTCTTACTCTGGAATTTTTTAATCACATAAAAATGCAATGATTTCCACCCATAAATCATACAAAAGCAAACCACCCAATATTTCTCTCTGGATGCTACGTCAGTACAGGTAACAAGCCCTGATTGTTGGCTGAACTAGTTCTTTCATGTTATTTTAATGTCACTTGAACTATCTTTCTAGGGGTATGGTCTATTTGGGAAGAGATAGGTCTTGGGACATGTACCCTGCTACTGCTCTTGCTATGTAAATGACCACAAGCAAAGCCAGGACTTTTTTATTTTGTATGAGGGATGCTGGGTATCAAACCCAGGGCCTCAAACATCCTAAGCTAGTGATCTACCACTAAGTCACAAACCCAGTCCCTTTTAAAGTTACTTTGAGTCAGGGTCTCATTAAATTGCCCAGGCTGGCCTTAAATCTAGGATCCTCCTGCCTGAGCCTACCAAGTAGCTGAGATTATAGACATGTACAAACAGGCCCAGCTCTAAGCAAGAATTTTTTTCTTTTCTTGTCTTTCTTGAGGGAGGTGGGTGGAACTGGGCATTAGGCCCAGGCCTTCAAATTGAGCTACATTCTTAGATCATTTTTACTTTTGATTTTGAGTAGGGTCTCACTAAGTTATTAAGTTGCCCAGAATGGGTTCTGGGATTACAGAGCTGCGTCACTGGACATGGCTAAATCAAGGACTTTTGAAAACAGGAAATGCTGCTCCCTAGGATGAGTTCTAGACCTAGGCAATCTGGAATACCTGGCTTATCAGGAAGTGACCAGGGACAGCCAACCACATCTGTCACAGTTGAACAAAATTACCTGAGCCAAGAGAAAAGGTACACTCTTCCCTCCCCAAAGCATGTTAGGTAAAGGGAAGACACTTCTCACTCACGCTTCTGCTGGGGTGTCTGGAATTACTTCAATGATATATGCTCCCGAAAGCACATCTGGGAAGTCCCGGTGGTGATCCTTCAGCTCTCTGGCTTTGCTGACCAGAGGAAACGCACTCATGTCAGTGGTAAGTATCAATAGGCTCTTCTCTGCCGACATTCGACTCTCACGAAGTTCTGCCTGGTCCCTCAGTCCAGTGTAAAATTCTTCCAACTATTCTGATTCTACTTCAAAATTGCCCACCTACTACAGTCAACAGTAGGGAAGTACCTTAATCATTCTTAGTACTGTTGTTATTAGTCCATACTAGCTACAACTGAAGGAGCAGTATAGAACGATGGCTGGTGTGCAGCCCTAGCTCCACCACTTGCTGGCTGTGTTACCTCAAGCTGTTGGTTAATCTCTCTGTGTCCCTTTCCTCAGCTGCAAAACAAGGCTAGTACCAATGCTCTGTAAGATGGGTTGTTACGATGATCAGACAAGGTCACTGAGGCAGGGTGCCCAGCACAAAGCAAGCACATGTGGTCCTGACCACTGGCCTTGCTTGCTGGCCTGAGCCCGAACGTACAGTAGGGCACCTACAGTGCTACTGTCATCCTAAAGAGGAAGATGCAGGTGAGGGAACACACAGGTTGGGGAGTGCCCCAGGAAGGCCCATGCCGACACCTGTTCCTCTTGGTTTCAAAGACAAATAACCAGTGTGGTTTTACTCTTTGACAAATCATCCCATCTTCTGGAAAGCTGGGAAAGGTGTTGCTATTCGTAACATGTTTCAAAGTATCTTAAGATCTTGACATAATAATTATAAAAATTATTATAATAATTAACGTACCAACATATCTGTCAATACACTCTGCCTTTTTTTTTTTTTTTTTTTTTTTTTTTTTTTTTTTTTTTTTTTTTTTTGGAGACAGGGCCTCACTCTGTAGTCCAAGCTGGTCCTGTACTCACTATGTAGCCCAGGCTGGCCTAGAACTCACAGTAATCCTCCTGCCTCAGCCTCCCAAGTCCTGGGACCACAGACGTGTGCCACTATGTCCATCTATTATGTGGTGCTGGCATACTGAACTCAGGGCCATACCACCTGAGCTGGTTATCAGGACATGTGACATCTCCCCTCCCCCCTCCCCCCACACACGTTTCATCAAGTTTCTCACTGCAGTACATCATAAGCCTGGCAATCACAGGTGGCAACTTCCACCACTGGGGAAAACAAAACCATTAGTCACTACTGCCCTCAAGCAGGGCCTGTCCTGGCATTCCTGCAGCCATAGCCCATGGCCACAGAGCGAGTGCGGGGCAGGTGTTCTGAGGCTGGGCAGACGCTGGGACACTCCTGGAATGTGGATTTCAACACAAGAAGCAAAAGGAAGGTGTGAGAGGCAAGAGCAAGCCAGCCCCTCTGCTGTCCAGGCCTGCCTGACAACAGGAGCGCAGGATCCTCCAGACGGTCAGGCGTGAAGACAAGACGAACAAAAGGCCGAGACTCAAGGCCCCACCTCTTTCTCAAAATCACTTAATTTCATGCAGAAACTCTGAGGTCTAAAGGCAGGATATAGCTTCTTTCTAAGGGAGCCAGTGCAAGCCTTGCGAAATTCACATTTATCTGCATGTAGGACACACACGTCCTGTTGACCCACCTAGACGTGAGAGACATCATCCGAATTCCGATGTACTTCTTCTTGGTGATGGCTTTGCCTGGTGACAACAGAGGGGCAACGGGTCAGTCTGGCTGACAGAAGAAATGGGAACCAAAGATGCCCCCATGGGTGGTATGAAGCCAGAACCAGAGGATGACACACCGGGACTACGGTTCAGTCCCATCTGGCCCTCTGCCTGCTGTGAGACTTGCCAAGAGTCCCACCACTCTAGTCAATCACCCAAGACCAACAAGTGATGCCTTGCTTCTCATGGCTTCCTCCTGCCCTCTGGCCTCTCCACAGGCTGGTTTCATCCCCACAGATACCGAGAATGGACCCTTTGCTCCTCTTCCAGTGCCACTACCCTGGCACCTTCCTCTGGATGACTAGCAGAGCTACTTTGCTGGCTCCAACTTACACCTCTGCCCTATCAGCCACCTCCACCTGGCAACAGAGTGGGCTTTCCTTGCAAAGACATTTCTCAGATCATCAACTTGTCTGTTCCCAATGCAATTAAAATGCAACCCTGCACGGCAGCTCACTGCCGGCTTTGCTTCCTTGGCCCTGGCTGGGCCTCCACATCTGCCCTGTGTAAACACACACGGCCTCCATGCTGCCACTCCATGACCATGCACACCCTGGGTATGCACAAGCAACTGATCCTCTGTCTGCAGTGCTGCCCACCTCTGCGGTTGGCTCCCCGCAGGCCTCAGCTTGGGGGGTGGGGTGGCGGTCTCCTGCTCACAGTTTCCACCTCCGGCCTCTCTGACCACTCCGCAGCCTTCAATCCTGCCTGTTTTCTTCAGTACATTTATTGCCGCTTATTTGACTGTGTCTTGTCAGCCTCTCTGCTCCCCAGGGGAACATAAAAAGCACACCTGCAAGAGCCCCTGGGGAGGTGCCCACGGCCCAGTCCCAGCCTGACTTAGAGCAGATGGGACCACAAGTATTTGCAGAATGAATAATCTCTCTGAATCTTAATTCTCATCAGTGAAATCAGCCTACTAATTACCATCTCACGCAGCAAAGGAATGAAATGACACAAACAGCTAAGTGGATAAGCACAAAGCAAACTACAAACACCTGCATCTGATATGCATCAGACTAAAAACCATGGGAAATTTCTGTGATCACGGGACAAAAATGGTCCAATATCCTACAATCTATGACCACGGGCTTACAGTGTACAACCCTTTCCTTTCCTAGTTTCCAGCACTGGGCCCTGCCCACGCTAGGCAGGCACTCTACCACTGAGCTACAACCCAGTCTTTTGTGTATATTTTATTTTAAGACAGGATCTCCTTACAATATCCATGCTAGCCTATGCCACTGCACCAGCTCCCTTCAAGTTTTGACGGGAGTTGTCTGGCTTGGCTGGTCTTACATACAGTCATCTCTCCTTTCCTAAATCTCCAGAGGGCAGCTGAGCCTCAGGATTGAATCTCTAAGCTCCCGGGCTATCTGGGCCTTGCTTACCTTTGGCCTGCCGGTCATGGGACTCTGTTAGAAATTTTTTAATCTTATCAGATGGGATCGCAAAGGAGATTCCCGCTGTCACCTTCAGAGTATTGATTCCAATCACTTCGCCATCCTGGAAAGCAAGATGAAAATAGCTCACTGAATTCCTGAAGGGCAAGTGGCAGGCGTACACTAGAAACAGGGTCTATGAAGAGTCCTTATGGTTGTAGACATGCTGACTACCCAGATTTGGTCATTATACTACATATCAAATCATCACATTATAAAATAAAAATAAAAAAGAAGGCATGTGGACAATGTGGGAGAAGAAAGTGGGGCTGGTAGGAGGTGGTCTTTGGGTTGGGGAGGAAGAGGCACCAGGAAGCTGGGGTGGCAACTTCCATGATCAGCCTCCAAAGAACTGATCTGAACTCCAGGTCAGAAGTCAGTGGTCACCTTGCTATATGCAAAGATAGTTTCAAAATACACAGCAGCTGTTCTTCTCACAAGGAATATGTTTCCAAAATCTGAATCCTGAAGGTAGCCCATCTGATCCTTCCTCCTTCTTCCATTCCCAAGAACCCTGAGGTGCCTGCTGATGTGGGAGAAATCACCTTCAAGCCTCCCTACCAGGATAGCAAATCTCCACGGCCGCAGCCCCAGGCCAAGGAGGAGGAGACAGCCAGGAACTGGGTTGGGCCTCCTTTCCCAGGAAAAGGGGGCACTGCTATCATGGGCCTTGCTAGAGACAGCCTCAATTTCATCAGCAGCCCTCTCGTTCTGCGATTCAAGGCCTATGAATGTAAGCATAGACTGAAATGAGATGACTTTGCGTGGAGAACTCCTCTGCATTCCAGAAGGTTTTCAGGGAGGTGCCCTGGCCCTCGGAAAGCCTGTGGCTGAGCCAGGCCAGCTCATCCCAGCCTCACTGCCCTGGAGACCTGATGTGGAGGGGGTGCCTCCCCACAGCACGTAGCTCTGCTGAGACCGTCAGCCTGAGGCTGCTCCCCTTCTGCCCACACACGACCTTCACTCCGCTGCATTCCCCTGTAGCTCTGAAACACAAGTGTGTCCTCTGGCCTAATGCTCTGACCCTCAACTCCTTCCAGGAAAGGTCAGTAAAATGACGAGGAAAGATACAGTACAATCTTAGAGCCTACTTTAAAAGTACTGGATAACACGGCAAGCTCACATTTAAAAAAAGAAAAAAACAAAAACCAAAACCAGCATATGCACAGATCAGAACAAACGAGACACAGATTTGAAAGGTCTTACCAGGTTTACTAACGGGCCTCCCGAGTTTCCATACTGCAATTAAATACAAAGGGGAAAGGTTACCTTTGTGTTATAATACAGTCTAACCTATAACCTTGCCTGGCAGCTTTCCAAACACTGGACCTAGATTATGGGGTACAGGTCTTCTGTGAGATTTGTTCCTGTTGACCTAATATTTTGCTGAGAAAATGGACTTTGAAATTTTCAGAAAATGTGAAATGTACCACAAATGGGAACGTTTAGGCTCTGAAGCTGAGAGGCTGGCTCTGACTGCCCCAGAGGGCCCAGTGCTGGCTCCCAGCGAGACCACATGGGCAGCCCACGTGCTCTGGGACAGCATTCAATCTGCAAGGCCCTCTCCCTCTGGGGGACCCTGCCCCTGCTGCTGAGGCTGGAATCCACATGGTCAGCTCCAGTTCCAGGACTTTAAAAAGACTGAAATATAAAAGTCTGGGGGAAAATATCTATAAGAGGCAGACAGTGTACAAAACATAATGCTCCTTATTTATGAGATAGATGCGGGGAAGAAAAAACAAAACAAAACATCGCTTTCAGATACACCAGTGCAGTCCCTGGCCTCAAGGGGGAGCCCGTGGAACTGTGGGGCCCCACTCAGAATCAGGGCCAAGGGCGGTGGTCACAGGCAGGACTCAGCTGCTTGGAGGCTGCAGGCCTGTGCAAAGGGAGTGGCTCTCTATGCCCCCACTGAGTCTGCGGTGCCCGCAGGGGCAGGAGCCACTAACGAAGGCGGTTCCGACCAGACAGGGTTGCTTCTCTCCTCTCAATTCAGGTCTCTGAAAATCTAGGCCCCCTTACAGGTGCAGCGGCCATTGCTAATGAGATCCTGGCAACCTGTGGTCTCCTGTGCTTTCAGGGCTCAAAGGGAACCACCTTAAGGACACTATAAGAATCCTGACTTGATCGCATGCCAAAGCTCAGCTTCCCACTAGTGCAGCTGCCCCCAGAGAGCGCAGGGAAGGAGCCTCGCGCGGCTCACATTGATGATGGCATCCGTCTGGATATAGTCCATGTCCGAGTTCCGAAGCCCCAGCTCTTTGCCTCCTCGCTGGGTGGTGCTGACGATCCCAGTAGTGACTGTGTTTTGAAGGGAAAACGGGCTTCCAATGGCGACCACGAACTCTCCAGGCCGCAGCTCTGAAGAGCGGCCGAGCAGCAGAACAGGCAGCTTTCCCTGAAATCACAAGGGCGGGCTTGCTGAGCTTATGAGATCTGACAAGCTGGGTAAGTGCGGACCCGGCGGACTCCAAGCAGTGAGGTGTCCGCCAGGGATAGGGCTCCGGGATGACACCTCTGCCCGGGGACGAGGGAGCTCTCGGTAGCCCACACACCACCAGCTGTCTGGGGGCAGGTCACACGGAGGCCACAGACCAAGGAAAGAAAATGGAGGAAGGTGACTGTAGGCCCTTTCCGCTCTCATCGCGTTGAAGTTACAAGCACACCTGCTCTGAATCTTCCACGGAAATCAGAGAGCGTAACAAAGTGGGGCAAGCTTTCCCGGGTGGCCTTGGAGGCAGGGGCAGAGGTGGAGCAGGAGGAAAGCCACAGATCCATCCTCAGTATCTCCTCTGCCAGGGATGGAACAGATCCCTGAAGACAGGCTGGGGACAACCCTGTGCCCACCAAACAGATACGGACACGAGTTCCAGCACTCTGGGTGATTTGACACAGAACAGGGAACTGAGGATCTGATCTGGGGACTGAGCCCCAACCGGACACCTGCCCACTAGTGCAGGACCATGCCACAGGTCCCTGTCAACACAGCACACAGTAAAGAAGCTTGTAAGAAAACTCATGGAAGAAGAAAGGGATACGGAAAAGACAAGTCCTAAAGCTACTTAACAAGACTATGAGGAAGAGAAATGTCCCTCACTGCACAGACGCCCTGCAGCCCACCAGAGCACTGTCTGGGTCAACAGCACAGTCCTGGGGCCAGGTGCCAGACTGAGATGGAGCCTACACTTACACCACACCCCCTCGAGTTGCCTCCTCTGAAAAGCAGGACCAATCTGACCTCACTGCGGATCTGAGGAGCTCTTGATGTCCGCATTGCTCACATGCTGGCTGCTGCTACCAGGATGCAGAGCTATGGGAACTCAAGAGAGAGACTCCACCAATCACACTGCTCCCGGGCAGTGCCTGTCACTTCTTGCCCCACGTCCCTCCCCCATCAGGGTCACCTGAGGCTAGAGTCTGTGGCATTCCCCGCACAGCCCCATAGTCCTCAGTATCCAACAGCGTGCAGCGGCTCCGTGTGACATGTTTACCCTGGGCCTGTGCCAGCAGCCTCTGCCAGGAATGACCTCAGCAGTCAGGGCCGGTGGGTGGGGTAAGAGCCGGCCTGCTGATGTGCACTCGCCACTCTGGGCGGGCCCTCAGGGGCAAGCCACAGGATGGGGGGCTGGGGCTGCCACGGCATGTCAACCTAACTGCCCAGCACCGCAGAGGTGCGGGCTGGAGGTCAAGTCCAGACCACAGCAGCAGAGCTACCCGCCTCAGCCACGACCTGGGGAGTAGGCCCAAGGCTCCCAGGCAATGTATACATCTTAAGCAGCATTCAGCTCAAGCTCCATCCTGCCACCCACCTCTGCCTCCTAGTGAGGGAGCCAGGCTCCATGTCTTGGGGCCTTAGATGGGAGAGATCTAAAGACAGTTCTGTCCAGATTGTCTGTTCAAGTCTGAGCCCAGGCCCAGGGGATGCTGGGAAGGAAGGAGGTGCTTTGAGGGTAACTGTGAGGGCAGAGGGAAGAAGAATGAGACCTATATGCTCCTGGAAGAGCCAGAACTCCAGGGAACACTGACTGCTGGCACCAAGCGCCCAAAGCACCCAGTGGACAAGCCTGGCGTGAACGCAGCAAAGCCACTCCCACTCAGGGGCCCACATGTGCCTGGGCACAGGGGACACCAGTGAGTCTCTCCTGTGACCAGCTCTCACCTGAGCTCAGAAGGGGAAACAGGGCTACATGACAGCCCTTCCTTCAGACCGCTCCACCAAAGGACAATTCCAGTCACCACCTCATTTAAGTTCTCATTTGCAAATGAGTCACAGATTAAGAAGGGTGAGCAGAAGGAAGCAAGCAGACTCTACAGCGGAGGGGACGGTCTTGTCATCTCAACCTGCAACCTTCTGGCTTGCCTGGGCCACACTGAGGAAAAGGAATTGTTCTGGGGCTGCACATAAAGTACCTAACGTAAGTAAGTCTACCCTCCAAAAAAGATCACAAACAATTCAAATGTTTAAGAAAGTTTATAAAATAGTATTGGACAGCATTCAGTCATCCTGGGCCACAGGTTAGATAAGTCTGGTGTAAATCCTGTATTTACTGAAAGGAATGAACCCTTTGCCTGCCAGACAACAGAGCACTGTCATGACAATCTTAGGAGTTGGGTGTAATTTGCCCCATTTTATAGATGTAGAAACTGAGGCTCAGAGACAGAAGAACTTACCGCCGTGAGCAGCCTGGCTACATAAAAGAACAGACCTCCCATCCTCAGACCTGTACTCCCAGAATGCAGGAGGTATAATTTCTGGACTTCTAATTATAGGCAGAGATCCCTGCAACAGAGAGGCACGGTGCCGAGATGTCAGCCAGGCCAGTTTTATGGCTTGCCATGAAGTCAAGCTGCGTTTGGGGGCTGTCTGGCCCCTGCTCCCCGCAGGTGCAGGTACAGACACTAGCCATTCAGCCTCTCTTGGATCCAAGCGGAGCTCGTTCTCAGCCCATCTGCTGGGCAGCTACACCTCTGCTGGCCAAATTCCTGCTCGGAATTGAGCTACTTCCCCCATCACTGTCTAGACAAGTGCTCTATGAGCAGACCCCCGGGAGATGAAAGGAGCTTATGGCTGGAAAGGCGCAGCCACGCGCTGGCCTTGACCTGGGAATGCCACTCACACTCCAGGCTCCACAGGCTGACACCATGCTCTGCATCCGCAGGCTGCTTCCCGCTCCACCCACATCAAAGCCGTCTCCAGACTCTGGGCTGCAGACACTCTGTCTGAGCCTCCCTTTGAAGCAGCACCAGCCACAGGCCATCTCCAAGGCCGGTCCCTTCCTAACAGCCATGTCACACATCTCCCCATCTTGCTGGAGCCTCACAACACGCCTATGAAATGAACAGGCCAAACACCCATCCTCCTCCTGACAGCTGCAAGGCTGAGAGGAAGAGGAGGGAGAAAGGGGCCCGCTGTCCCATCACTCACGTCAGTCTCGCAACACTGCGGGAACATAAAAATGCAAAGTGGAGACACACACGCCAGTCGCAAGGCAGAAAAGCCAAGCCCTGAAGTTCCACATCGGAGCCGAGCAGAAAGGATGGGGATCTGCCGGGGACTCCTCGGTGATGAATGGTGACCTCAGAGCCAGCAAGAGTGTGACTGTAAGAAACCACGAAGCTCCCACACCTGGAGTGTTCAACAACTGCCACCCAGACAGGTAAAGAAACAGCTCAGGGGCAGTGTCATATGCCCCAAGCAAAGAAGCCCAACATGCCTTGTCTATGTGAACTATCAACACCACCTCAGGTGGGATAGCAACTGTGTAGCACATTAAGGTCAAAACTTGGAAGAGTCTGGCCCACAGCACAGTAAAAGAAGGCCCTTACCGTCATCCATGTAGGTACAACATACAAGAAGCCCAGCCGCCTGAAATTTAGGAAGTGTTGCTCACCTAAAACAGAATACATACGCTCAACATACACTCACTCATGCCTCCTACGTGCCCAGCATAGAGCCATGAATACCAGGTCATGTACTGGCTCTCTAGGCTTCCCGTCTGATGGGCAGAGCTATAACAAGCCACCAGAATCCAGCGAGTAGAAAGGAACAATGCCCATCATCCTCGCTGAGGGGAGCTCATCCAGGAATCCCACACGCAGTGCTAAACACACATATCAGTAACATACATGACTTGTGTGTAGGGTGTTTTCAGGCACAAGTAACAGAAAAAACAGGTCAAACAGCCACCTGTCCAAGGACAGCATGGCGCCAGGGCCGATAACATTAAAGGCTCAAGGACAACATCAAGAGCAAAGCTCTTCCCGCCTTCCTTTCCCATCAACTTCAACCTGTTCTGTGATCACAAGATAGCTGCACCCACTCAAGACATCGCGTTGCTCAGAGGACACAGGACCCCAGAGGGGAAAATAATTCTAAAGGTGCTGCAGCACATCCCTCCCCCTGGATCATCAGCAGAGCCGGTCATTGAGGCTACCCTGGGTCACCCTTCGGGGAGCGAGGGAGCCTACAGCCCAACCAGAGCTCTGGACACACGGTAGGAGAAAGCTAGTAGAGTTCCACAGTATGGACAGAAGGGCTCACCTTACAGGGACAAGCCTGGTACCAGAACCTAACAACGTTTAAAAATGACTCTGATGAGGGTGTACTCTTCCATGCAAATTTTTGGGGGGCAGAGGCAGGGGAAATCATAAAGGAAAGTGACAATCCCAAATTGTCTGTGCTGGGACGTGTGTTTCGATGGAGTCAAGATACATGTGATCCTAGAGGAGCCTGCCAAAAAAAGAAGCCCACACCTGGATGACCAGCCTCACACTACCCAGTGCTTCCCCCTGCTCTGCCACACATGCGGCCTTCACAATACGGCCCAGGGTCATGTGGGACAGGCTTCCTGCCTCATTCCCAGACGAAGGGCAGAAGTCCACCCTCCCACCAGCCCAAGACCCAGATGCTCAGGGCAATGGCCAGCCAGCAAGGTAAGAACTGCCATGTGCTATGGATCCGTCCATGGGGGAGGTGATGAGTGGGTACAATACAGAACAGGGTGACGTGGGAGTTTAAGAACAACCGGAGAATAGGCGATGCGAGCCATGACAGGCCGTCCTCAAGGTGAAGCTCAGGCCTTGCTCTTTACCCCACGGTGTCTGTGGAAGTCAGTGTTATTCTCAGCCACGTCCCAGCAGGGAATGGAGGCAGGCCCATGCACATGGCCTTTTTTTCAGCAGCTCTACATGTGGTGTATGTTCCATAACGGATTCATGCGTGAACCCTCCTTGCCAGAAATGGACTGAACAGGAAAGCTGGGCTTGTGTTAAATGATATCCACGCTGATGGCTCATCTGGCACTTACCGACCCACATTTGCCGAAGTGCACATGTGAGTACTTAGGAAAGACATGGCCTATGCAGATAATCTCACACATTCACACACATGCTGTACCTCAGGCTCCACATATCTGGAAGGACACGGTCCTGGGCAACAGGACTTCTGGGTTTGAACTGTACCCCATATTAATGCATTTCTGTGATCCTGGGGCCACTTGATTGATTTGAGTCTTGGTTTTACCTCCTCTGAAATAAGGGAGCTGAGCTTGATGAAAGCCAACGGTCATCTCAGCTCTGACAACCTGGGTGTTCCAAAACACCCATTAGTTTCCAAAAGTTCTACCGGCGGCCAGTAATTAAATGGGTAAGATCAAAAAAGCACCAAAGACCTTAAGAATCTTTTTATATACAACTCCCAATGAGGTCAGAGGATCCTTGCAAATTTTCACAGCAGTGAGAAGGAAGGTGTTCTCTGGAATTCTCCAGATGGCGACCTTGCTAGAGAGGATACGGAAAAGCCACAGCCCATCACTAGATCAGCTTCGGCTCAAGGGTTCTGCCCAAGAGCTCGAGTGCTCACTTCTTTATAACCTCACTCCCTGAGGCACAGCAGGAACAGCAATGAAACGCACTAATAAAACCAAACTGAAGGAAAAGCTGGCAACTTTTTAAAATCTAATGAGCCAAGTCGATCACACCTTTCTCTCTCCTTTGAACCATACAAAGTGCTCCTCAGTTACAAAAATATTTTTGTTGCTGAATCTACAGAATCTACTGTATCCGCTAGCTGCTGAACACACCCGTTTTTCAGGGGTTGGGGATTCCAGGACGGCCCTGTGCTGAGTAAAGTTTGCTTCAAAGACTGATGTTGCAGCAACTGGCCGCGACTCAACTGAGTGATTCAATGTGTCTTCTGGAAACAGTTATGCTAACCTTTCATTTTCTTAAAAAAAAAAAAAAAAACTATGTGATGGAGGAAACAGCACGTCCCCTGTACCCAGTAAGAAGCAGCACCAGGGAACTTGCATGCTTCCTAAGAAAACAGAACAGGCACGGAAGAATCCTCGGGGAAATGTCAGGATCTAAAGACCTGCTGGGACAGCAGGGAGAGCGCTACAACCTGGGTATGCAGGGACAGGGCCACCAGAGTGTGGGGGCCTTGGTGGACAGACGGCAGGTCCACAGGCTGCGCAATGAATCAGCCAAGGACTTGCCGAGGACCCATTACAGCATGTGCAAGTCCCAGTGTCAAAAACCACACTGGCTCCTTATTCACAAAGTGGGTGAAAAGTACCACTGAAAGTACTAATATACAAAGCTTTTTTTCCATTTTTTTATACATTCTCTCTCAACCTAGCTTGACTGTTTCTATTTGGAAGTTTTTGCTGTGGTCCTGTGAGCAAGTGGAGACATCGAGGGGGCCTTACCACTCAACTCTCCATGCTCAGGGGAATCAAGCCAAACATCTCTCCTTTTTAAGGACCAGCCTACATGCAATGGATGACTCCAAAGGCACTGCTACCTTATGCCAGGATGGACACATTAGGTACCTCGATCAGGGTGGAAAAAGCTATTCCTGCTTAGTGGCATCATCGGCCCAAGCCCTGCATGCTGTGCTGCCCCAAGATGCTGTGGGGGTGTGATGCCCAACCATGAGTACATGCTAGCTCCACCTTCCTTGCTCACTTGGCTTCCTGTCTGCCATGCTGTGAGCAGCATTTCCTCCTTCTGGGTCTCTCCATGTGCTTCTACCATGGCCAGCCACTGTGAATAGACTGAGCTCTTCTGAAACTGTGAGCTAATATCAATCTTTCCACCCTTAAATTGTGGATATTGGGTATTCTGTCCCAGCAACAAATAAGTAACTAAGACACCTGGTCACAGGCCCATGCAGCTAACCCTGCCCAGGGAGGAGATAGTAGATCAAAACTGAAACACTTGAGATTTAGATTAGAGAGGATGAAGGTTACCAGTAATGACAAGGTTAGAAGTCTGACTCTGACAAGGCAGAGTGGCTACGGTGAGTGGGAGGGTAAAGCCAAGGAACTGAGAGGCCACAGCAGGAGGTACCTGCTACATGAGTACTGAGATACTAATAGCATACCCAGGCCCAGAAGAAGAGGGCCATCAAGTCACCATCACCCCTTCCCCAGTTAACATGTTATACTGCTATCTCGGGAAGCCAAGTGGGAAGGGTGGGAGAGACCTGGCAAGTAAGGGAGATGCGAGGAGACAGAAGAATGTACAGAAGCGACAACGGAATGCAAAGGAAAAAAGAAAAAAGAATCACCTGACCCCTTCCTGTTTACGAGCACCACTATAATATTTAGTCTCCTTTAAGATATATGAAGAAATATTTGCTATTTCAGGGATCTATTTGACCATAAAATGTCAACAGTGCTATATGAGAGACAAACAGAGAGCAACTGTATGTATTTTCTGTGGCACCCAGAGGAAAACACTGTCTTGGTCAAGTTTAACTCCGTCTTCTGCTTACACCCTCCCTTGGATCTGTCTCTTTATCTACTGACCACAGCAAGGCAGACGCTGCTACAGCATTGTTTGGCTATGGCAGATGCTCAACAAATATTTATAAAATCAATGAGTAAGTGAATTTTTTTTAAAAAAAAGAATGCACCAACCAGATCTTAAAAGATCCACTGGGATCATAAAAATACGTAGCAGCTGGGTTAGGCAAGTCCCAGCTTCTCAGGAGGGGTTGTAACTCTGATGTGGCCTGACTTGCAGCCACTCATAAGGTGGCAGGGGGACTCAGGGAAGCCCAGTGAGCGGCTGTCCATCAGCAGAAGGGGTGGACATGGTGAGGCTCCTCCACTGCTTGGAAGCTCAGGGACGGGGCAGCCACCCCTCTGCATCCACTGAGCAGGGCGGAAGGTGCTCTGGTGCCTCGTCTCTCACGGCTCCTAAGAGCTTGTGTGGCCCTGTATGCAGGGAAGGGGCTCAAGACAGAGTATTCATTTTAAATTTCTTTTTAAATGTTTTAAAGATGCGTAATTTAGTCTATATAAAAATAGCTTGAGATGGCCAATGACAAAGTTAATAAGACATACATTCATGCCATAAAATGTGGTTAATGGTTTCTGGGAGCTGCCTAGCAGACAAAACAAAGAGGGAAACACTTTGAGTCACATGTTCCTGTTATCGGATTCTGGAGCCTGGTACAACAGAAGTGACTTGTTAATTTAGCATGTGTATGAGAATAATCAGTCTTATGCCTCTCTTGCCACAGACAGATGTCTGGATGTCTTTAGGAAACCAGTTATGGGAAACTGTACCCCTGGGTCATGGGTGAGAGAGGGAAAGATCATTACAAACTCTTTATATATTTCCACACTCTCAGGAAAATGACTATGTAAGTCCTTCAAGCTTTCCATAGGATAAGTAGAACCCCAAAGAATCAAGGCCAATGAGAAACACAAACAACAGTCAAAGAAACCAGCCGCCAGAGATGTTGGCTGGTATTCTGAAAGGCTCTAATAAACTCAATAGAAGCAAGTAATTTTGGCTTCAGTTTGGAGTTGGTCCAAGATCCAGGTCCTCCAGGCTCAGATCAAAAGTAAATCACACCACTTTACCCACAACTCTCAAAAGAGAAAAGAAAAGAAGAGAAAAAAATTGGGAATTCTGATTACCTTCCTACTGATTTCACACAGCAACATAAGGCATCTCTCTGTTTAATCTGGCATGACTAAAGCCCTATCTTTAGCCCAAGCCCTCCCAGGAAAAGATAATGGATGAAGCCCACTTCTGAGTTCCCACGTGTCCTGGTCAAAGAAGACTTTCGCCTTGGTTGGTGCTTATGAGGATATACCTCCCAGCCACCTTCCGCTCTGCCAGGACAACAATGAAATCTTCCATAAGTTTGGGAAATTTTCTCTGGGAAGCACCAGAAAGCAAGTATTTTTGGCTTCATGGGTGACACAGTCTCCACACCAACTACTCAACTTCATTGATGCAGAGTAAATCAGCTACAGATTCCACTTAAGTGAACGGTCATCACTCTGTTCTGATAAAACTTAATTTACAGAAACAGATGGAGGGATCTGGACTACAGGCCACATTTGGCTGATCCCAGATTCTAATGTATTGTCACATACTCACTAAACCATCAAATGAAATCAAGTATGCCCTGTTGGTGAAGAGGGCAGGAGACACTTCCAACGGGGCATCTACAAACCCAGCTCCAACGACACACAACTGCTCTGTCGGAACCATAAGTAACAGTCTTCATCCAGTTCCCTGAACAGTACGCCAAAGAGAAAAAAAGACCTTACCATATTAAGAGAAAAATATAGCCAAAGAATTTCCTTAACAATCAGCTAAGTTCTTGAACCGAGGCCAGAGAGCACACAGGGCTTCAGTTGGAAAGTTTGGGGACTAGAGCCATTTTCACATGCCAACAGGAACCATGATCAGACCAAGGAGGGGTCATCTCCCAATTCACCTCTGGACAAGGACTAGCACAGAGGAATAAAAGCCAGTTTCTGCTTCGCTGTCTAGATTTGCACTCCCTCATGAAATATTGATGCCCACCTCCCTAAAAATGGTAAATATCAATTCTGAAATAGAAGACTTCTAAAGACTTCTAACAGCAACTGGGTCTGTGGTGTCTTTAGCAAATGCAAGAGGAGACCTCTGAGTTCTGGAAAAGAATACCACAAAAAGAGCAGCACAGAGGGAGTGGGTGAAAAAAAAAAAAAAAGAAATGGAAAAACACCAAAACGAAATAAGATGAGGGTAATTAGGGCAGTGTGTGTGCATTCCAAACTCCCGGTTGCTCCACAAGAACAAATGCCAGGCTCCAAAGGAGGCACGGCTGTGTCACCAGGCCCACTCTGTGTCACTCTGTGTCACCGGGCCCACTCTGGATGCACTTGGGTGTCAGTCAGTGCCTTCTGATAGTCACATTGCCTGAGGAGAAGCAGCGTGAGTCACACTGAGCACCATGCCGCCTCCCTGCCAGCCACTGCCTATCCTTGGAGGCTGCCTGGATCCTCTTCATTCGGGTAACTCAAGACAGACTCACCACACACCAGGCCAAATTCTGAAAGCCACGCAGGAAGAGACTTGGGCATGAAAGGTCCCAAGCGACCCTGCTCTGGGCTTCATGACCAAGTGTCAGCCCTCCTGCCTTGTCAGCAGACGAGGAGTAAGAGGACCCTCTGCAAACACAGCAGCTCAGTCCTCCGAGGCCGTACTTGGGCCACTTCAAACGGCCGTGGGGCCACCAGGCCCGAAAGGGGCTGGGGATCAACACAGGCCTGAAGGGAAGAAGAAAACCACCTCAAGCCTCAACAAGGCTGTTTCCAAATATTTACCTGGTGGTTGGCGTCAGAAAAATAACCCACAGGAAACCTCACTGCCTCCTCAGCACTTGAGTTACTCAAGACTACCGAGTCACGGTAGCCCCAGCGAAGTCATGTATCTGTCCAAACTTCAGGGCCTTGGGGAGGGAACGGGGAGGGTGTGCAGCACGCCTGGGGCTCAAATTATCTTCTTCTGAAAGGGGGAATGGAGCTCAGGGCCAGCCCTTAGTACATCTGTCTCTCTACCATTCTGGGAGGAGTGGGCCTGGCCTCCCCCCTCAGAGTAGAGGGCTCCACAACCCATGCTCAGGACACTGTTGTTGAGTAGCTACTGCCTGATGGGTGAATGAGACAAAAGTGTCCCTCACATTCACGCAGCAGAGATAAAGCTAAATTTAAAAATAAATTAAGCTGAGTGTGGAGGCTGAGGCAAGGAGGCTCACCTAAGCCCAGGAGGTTGAGGCCAACCTGGACAACATAGTGAAACCACACCTTCAAACAAATAAATCAGTGCATCCATCCATCCATCCATCCATCCATATATACCTAATGATAAAGAGATAGGAAAGGAATGAACATCGGGATGTGGCTGGGATCACCTCTGGGGTTTTGTCACTAAGTGAGGTCAGGGGACCAGGGAGCTGCGTCATTAGCACAGAAAGGAAGGGACAACATGGGGTCTAAGGTAGCATCTGACCACAGACTTGTAAGACAGGGAGCTTAGCCATGTGAGGGCTAGAGAAGACACCCCAGGAACAAAGCATACCCAAGGCCCAGGGGAACAGAAGAGGGAGTAGTTAAGCAGAGAGGTGTGAGGTAGGGGAGACAGATGGGGGGAAAAGAGAAGGTGTCCCCAGTGAGGAATTAAGATCTCTTTGTAAGAACAATGTGAGTGGGACACCATCTGAAAGAACCAGCACAGCTGGAAAAACAGCTGAAAGAAAAGTGGCTTTGCCATCCCACCTTCAATACCACCACCCCACCCCCCATACTCCTACCCTGTTCGCTGGCCCACATTTCCTTCCACTCCAGTCCCATTCTCATTCTCCCCCACGCCCCAATCTCTCCTCCTCTCTGTCTCCCTGAACTGGATGGAGCAACGCTGCTCTTGGAAAGGAGTCGTACTACTCTGCACACAGAGCGAGTGGCTCACGTTAAACACATTTGGAAACAGTTTGTGTCCGGAGCTGAACTAGCTTGCCCTCAAAGCTGCTGTCTATTAACATGTTTACATGCATGCTCTTTCTATTTCCTGACGCTGCATTCCCAACACAGGCCCTGTGGAAGGTCTCTGGAAAAGGGGACTTTCAATCCTAGGACAGGAGCACAGAAAGGGACACCAGCCATGTGGGAGGGATGGCCTTCCAGGGACACCCTTCCTCTTCCAGTGTGGTGGGGACAGCAGGCTAGGCAAGAAGGGCCCACCCAGTGAGCCTTCTCCACATGTTCTCTAGCATCCCAAAACGCAGCAAATTGAGCACATACATGTGTCTACTTAGTGGTGAGAAACAAAGGAGTTTTTTGGTCACAAGCCCAGGAAACATCTCAGGCAATTGCAGAGCCCTTGGAGACATAAGGAGCTCTCCAAGAGAGGCAGTGAGCACAGGCTTCTGGTAGAGGTGCCAAAGCTCAGGCACTGCCCAGTCTGCAACACCACGTGCCACCAAGACCTCGCTCACACTTGTCCATCTGCGTTTGTAACCAGCTGGGGTCTGAACTTCCAGGAGGGACATCTGTTTGCCCTGAGTCCTGTGTCCACACCGTGGCCAGGAGAGGCGAGGCCCCATGACCAACGGATCCTCCTTGGCTGTCCAGTGAGGAGACGTAGATCCCTGAAGGAAATGCTGACTGCAGCTCCCAGGAAAGGAGCGAGGTCATCAGTAAATGGTCAATGACAGCGGCTGTACACAGTACTTTCCATTTCACTTAAGTGTCAAGAATGCCACCTTCAGGAAAGACAATGGCCACGAGTCATAATGCACCTTCCTAGGTTACTCACGATGCTGGGAGGAAGGGGGCCCAGATTGTGAGCCACTCACCCAGCCAGTGGGTCCATGGACATGGCAGGGGCCACACTAGCTTCATCAGGTTACTCCTAAATGGTTCTAGGGAGAGTCTCACATGACAAGGTGCCTCTAGAAACCATTTTTCTTCTAGTGCCCAATTTTTGTGGTCCTGTCTGTCTTGAGTTTCTCTAACCTGTTGTTGTTGTTCCTGTCCCCAAAATGACACAATGCCATGGAAGCTGAGACACTATCCACGGCTGACTCCACTCATGACTTCACACACTAGGGAGGTAGTGGTACTAGGATTCACTAGCGTAGGCACCAACTCCTTGCAAACTGAGCCACCTAGTGAGCCAAACTCTCGTCAAATAACTCCCATCAAAACAAGGAGACAAAAGAGAAAAAGCTGGATGAGATGTTTATTCTTTCTCTACTTCCAACTATCAGCAGAAAAAGAGAAAAAGACAGCAGTTTAGTCAGTGGAAATTAGGCTTCTGTGTGGGTGTCTGCAATTTAATATCCTGTCATTTCCGATTCCATTCTGAAAAACCACATCAGTTCAGTTTTAAAACTTTCAAGCACACTTTTTGGGGGGGACTTGCAACACATGTCAAATAGCATGCCACTCACTAACGACCTAGACTCTCAGGGACAGCAAGAGCCAGGTCTGAAACCCTCCGTAACAAACCATCTACTGGGATCTTCCACTTCTTGCCTGGACATTCCAGGGGTGATTCCACCTAAATTGGGCTCAAAATCTGAAAAGTTATCCTCGGGTCAGAAACAGCTGCATGGTATATGTCCACGCATACCAAACACGAAATTACTCTGTGGGACAGTGCACGCACCATGCAGGCCATGACCCTCCCTGCAGACGGCCCCGGTTCCCCCATGGCTGCCTTCCAAGGGCTCAGTGCTGCTCACAGTCCCACATGTGGCCACAGACTGTGCTATTCTGGTGGCCTCCTTCCGGCTGGACTACCACATCCTGCACACCTTTGTAGCAGTGTTTCTAAACAAGGGTGAAACAGTCTTCCATGGGCCATTTAAGGTCGTGCTGCCCCATCACACAGAAAGGCTGGATTCTGTCCCTATAGTAATGCCCATGGACCAGCACATTCAGAGAACTGCAACCTGGCATCTCACAAGGCTGGGGCAATTAGGGGCAGCCGTGTGACCTCAGGTAGTCTACTTACATTCTCTGAGCCCTACTTTTTCCTCTACAAAATTGGAATAGCACAGCTATCTCTCAGATGGTTAGAGATGAAGGCAGGGCCTGGTCCAATGACCTTGTGACTGATAAACACATTTACTTATTTATTTATTTGGAATGGTCTCACATTGTAGTCCAGGCTGGTTCTGAATTCATTATGTACCCCAGGGTGTCCTTGAGCTCACAACAATCCTGCTGCCTCAGCCTCCCAAGTGCTTGGATTATAGGAATGAGCCACTACAACCAGCTAAACACAGTCTGAAGGATGAGTTGTTAGAAATTCCACAGTAACGTAACAGAAATAAAACACAATTATGACCTCATTAAAAGCTAGTTAGTTACTCACATGGGCACAGAGCTTATGTCTACCCAAGGCTTTTCAGCCTTTACACCTGGCTGCACAGCCTTGGAAAGGTAAGGAGATATACCAAGGAAGGATATGGCACAGTTTAGATCTGGAGTGTCTCCCAAAAAGCCTCAGATACCTGGATGTTATAAAATATGGATGTGCTACTAAGAGGTGGAGCCTCCCCAGAAGCTGGTAGAACACAGAGGCAAGCGTGACCTACAAGGGGCAGATCACTGGGACAGGACCTGGAAGGAGAGCTCTGCCACTGGCTTCACGTCTGCCACGCCATGAACAGCCTGTCTCCTATTCTTCCTCCTGCCATGTGTTCTACCATTACCAGCCTCCCATGCATGGACTGTGATCTTCTGAAACCGTGAGCTAAAATAAAGCTTTAGTCTCTCAGTGGATGTCAAGTATTCTGTCCCAGCAACAAGAAAGTCGCTAAGACAGGGCATAAATGCTTAGTCAGCAGCTCGCGGAAAGGCTTTCTGTGAAGGAACCTGGGAGGAGGCAGCAGCCTGGTGCTGTTAAAAAGAAATAAAAAAGAAGATCCAGAATATATATCTCTTCTATCCCACCAGCACACAGAGCTGTTCCCGCCAAGAGGCAAACAGTATGACGAACACCATATGTTCGTGGCCAACACCTAGGGGAGGTGAAGCGAGCAGAGAGCTGAACTAGGAGACCCTCCAAGGGTTCCAGCTGACCCCCATTCTTCCTCCACCTAAAGTCTAGAATACCAGAGGACATGAAGAAATCAGAATATGCAATCTCAATACACCTGCCACACAGCCAACCCCTTTGATCAAGAGGGCACAAAAGTGCATACTGTTGATGATCCACTAAAAACTGGATTTAGTTTCTGGCATGAAGACTTTGCTAAAGAAATCAACAGGACAGAAATGACTACAAAGAGAAAATTCAGACAGAAACTTCCTTTCTATCCTTCTTCCTCACCTTCTTTTCTTTTATAGTCATGGGAATCAAAGATAAGGCCTTCCACAAGCTAAGCAAGCACTCTTACCACTGAGCTATACCTCCAACCCTGAAAGTACTTTCACATACAACATTTCCCAAACTGAGTCACGTCTCAGTTTACCTTGCCTCCTTTGCCCCCCCAAAAATGTTGTATATTCAGATAATTATAATTTGAGAAAATATCATAGTCTGCGTTCTTTGGTAGGTGAGCCATACGCACACTAGCATATTAAAGGTTCTGAGAAGTTCTATAAAGTTCACTAGCTTCATTTTAATTCAAGGATTCCCAAACTTTCTGCAAATGAAAAGTTGTTTCAAAGCACATCCAGTGACCCTGCAAAGATCCCAATTTGGGAGACCTGCTTAGTTTCCAAAACAACTGCTTACATGTCAAGAATGGCTCATTCAAAAACCAGCACATGGGTGAGTGGTTATAGTTCTTGTCTAGCACATGCAAGGCCCTGGTTCAATTCCCCAGCACCACATAAGCCAGGCATGGTAGCACATGCCTGTAATCCCAACACTTACAGGAGACAGAGGCAGGAAGACTGCTGTGATTTCAAGACCAGCCTGCACTACAGAGAGACCTTGTCTCAAAAAACAAACAAAAAAAAACAACCCAGCCCCAGAACCTTCTGTCTAAATGTGTGTGATCCATGACATAGCTTTGGAAATGAACAAAAACTTGTAACAGATGACTCTGCATCAGCAGTGGGAGGGAGATTCAATTTTCACCTCTTACCTTTTAATTTCTTTACAAAGCCATTGCTTTATTTTATGCTTGAGAGCCAGCTTCTTCCAGGAACTTTCCTAAACTCCTTCTCCTCCCTTACCCAGGCCCTCTTCAGTCCAGAATTCAGGTTAGCAGCTTAAGTGCTCTCCCTGAGAACCCAGGTCAGAGCTCAGGTCAGAGCTCAGGTGCTATCTCCAAGAGGCCCAGAGTTTGGCCTGTGTGTCTGAGAAGCTGGCTCTGCCGGTAGAAGACACTCAATGCTCGCTCACCTGGTGATCAATTTTGATAAGTGCAATATCGGCCTTTTCATCCACATCCTTGATTTTGGCTTCATAGGTAGCTCCATTCTTCAGCTCAACTTTAACCCGGTGCTTGTTGGTCACCACATGGGCATTTGTCACAATGAGTCCATCTTCTGACACAATAAACCCAGACCCACTAGCCACCGGCACTTCCCTCTTAGAAAACGGCAGCCTGGAACCCAAAGAAGAGCGATTAAGTCTGAGACACCCAACCACAGCACATCAACACACAGAGCAAAGTTCTGCACGCAAAGCACACATCTTTCTAGCAACTCTTTCTTTATGTCCTGGTTCTAACATTTAAAAGACTAAATGTAATGTCAATTTTATGCAGTGCATTAGAAAAAATTCTACTTAGGAGATACTATTGGAAAAATCTCTTCAGAACTAAAGATTCTTTAAAAATTTCAAGTGTCAAGAATGTAGATTTCAACAGTAAAATGGAAAAATATCTTAAGGGAGAAGTCTTTATCATGATATAGAAATCTACTCAGTAGTAACACCTTTGACACGTAATGCATCTCAAAATATAGCTCTTGCCAGGCCCAGTGGCACAAGTCTATAATCCCAGTACTCTGGGAGGCAGAGGCAGGAGGATCACAAGTTGTAGCCCAACGTGGGCAACTCGGCAAGACCCCATATCAAAATGAAAATAAATTAATAAAAACGGGCTGGAGAAGTAGCTCAGCACCTTGGCCCTAGGTTCCATCTTCAATACCACACACACACACACACACACACACACAACCTCTATGATGTCCTGCTCATGGAGACATCATCTATCAGTAAAAACTGCCCAAGTTTTAGGGAAGAAGGAAGGCCTCTTTACTTGCGAAACAGCTCGATGTGAACCACAGCAGGGGCGATCTTCTCTACCACGTCAGCAATAAAGTTATATCTGTGGCGCAAACTGTTGGGATCTTCCTGCCCTGAGAACAAAAGCAAAGAACAGACACTTAGTGACACTGAGATTTGTGCTGCAGCCACCTGGGTTAGTGGGAAACCTGTAAACGTACACACACAAACACATGCATACATATGCTTACATTAATATATGCAGTCAATCACATAAATTTACACACACATAGCCAATGTCCACACACATGCATGCATTCACATGTGCACATAGATGTACACCTACACGCACATGGACACACACACACACACACACACACACACACACACCCCTCCCCCTCTGTAAAGGTAACAGCCATTCCCCAGACTCTGAGTAAAAACTGGATGCTTCCCAGCCCTCTTGTGACCTGTCTCAGCGGCACCTGCAGGCTCCTCCAGCAGCAGCAGACCACCTGGACGCTGTTTCTGGGCTGCTGCCACAGCGGGACCACCAGGAACTGGGGTAAACCAACTCAGAGACATCCTGAGCTGGCCTGCCTCCCTCAAGGTTCCCCTGATGGCGGTGCGGGGGCGGGGGGGGGGGGATGTGGAACCTACGGACAAAGGCCAGTGTCTCCCTATTCTTATTCTGTTTCAGGGATAAAATCTGATCACTTTTTATGTAGCATGATGTTCAGAAGAAGATTAGCAGTCACTAGGGAAAACAAACTCATTTGACAAACTCAGGATAGCATCCTTTATTTCTGCATTTAACGCCTTTTGGAATACTACTCATTTTAAGTTTTTCTATCTCCTTATCGGAGAGGAAAATCAGGTCTTGCTCTTATGTGACATACACTTCAGGAAACTGAGCCTCACAGACTCTGAATGACTTCTCCAAGGACATCAAATGTTATAAATAAAAAGCACATACAACAGGAAAATCTAGGCAACCTCCATTTACTCCGTGGTTTTGCCAAACCCACAACTTCTCCACTTCAATACTGTCCCACACCGTATGTGTCACCTGTCCTGGGTCTCCTAACAACTATAACGAATTGGTGTGTCTCCATGAGCACGCCAATGGGAGAAGGAGAAGAGGGGATGGAACTCTTTCTTCTGAACACAGAACCTGGCGAACATCACCCAGAGACAGCTGCAAGCAGACGCATCTGTGCTCGCTGGGACCAGCTTCAGGGCAAGGGCCAAGCAGAGGCTGAACTCCAGCAAACCCAGACAGCGCGTGGCACTCCTGAGACTCCCATGAGAAGTGCAATTACTAGAGTCCTCCCAGTAAGGATCATTAACTCATTTCCTTTTACTGACTTTCCAAAGTAGGCACCGGAGAATCTGCCCTCATCAGCAGAGATGAACATGGATTTTCCCCCGTCAAATCAGAAACAGATGCTTTCACACAAACCAGAGAAAGCACTGCCAAGGCTGTACATCAAGAAATCTTACAGAGAGGGCTGGCCTGGATACCAGGAAGCCTAAGGCCTATTCTCAGTTGAGGAAGTGGCCCCCCTCTGCCACCTGCAGGAAAGGCCTCCTGCCTCTCGAATGGGCTGCAGAGTTCCAACTCCAGTGCCCTGATTCAGCCCTCCTGCTCTCACCCCAACCGACTGCAGCAGGACGATGAGCACGTGGGACTGGGAAATGGGTGCAGGGCTCTCCCAATTCCACAGACGAGCAAACAGAGGGAACGCGTGGCGATGAAAAGCTAAGTGACAAGCCTTCCCCGGGCTGGTCAATGAACAGTGACCCCAGACCTCCGTGAGCATTGCTGGGTGCATCAGCGGCCATGCTGGGGCCTAAGCAGAGCAGAAGCAACACAGGGAACTTCAATTAATTGTTCAAAAGGGACAAAACATTAACTTAAAAAAGAAGAAATGTTTGGGTTCTCTAAATGCAATTTCAGAAAGAGGATTTTTGAGTATCTATAAAAGCAGCCTGTTCAATGTTAAGACTCCTATTCCATTTATAAGGCTTTTCTCCCAAACCAGACGGAAGGTCTATGGCCTTATGTCACAGACACCCTGACTGGCCCTATTTGCTCTCATCTCAGATGCAGTCAACCATCCTCCTTCTAGAGATCAGTCCAGGTAGAGATGAGATGGCCCGTGGGTGGATCAGGGCTGGCTCTGCCACACTCCACTACCCAAGGACCCAAGGGATGCACACTGCCATGGGTAGGCCACTCCACAGGGGAAGAGCTTGAGCACTGGCTCCGGTGGGTCAGAACATGGCCCAGGCACAGCCTCAGCTATGTCACCAAACTCCTCCACGCTCATCCCTGTATCCGCACCGTACAACGGCATCATCCACCTTGATGTGCTTGCCATGCTGAGTCTGTGAGCTACATATGAGAAGTGCCTACCCAGCCAGGGAACACAGTTAACAAAGGAAAAAGAAAGATGTGTTGCTCAGAAGGAGGCTCTGGGCAGGCCGGCGCCCTTCAGACATCAGCAGGACAGCACATTTGCCCAGGTCCTGGGGGCTCCTCGAGGGGCATCATCACGGCCACCCCTGCAGAGCCTTAATCATAAGGAGGCAATGAGGAGCGGGGCTTTCTGCCCTTAACCTGCTTAGCTCACAAGGTCACCCCACAGCTGGTTCAGGAGGGTGAAGTGTTGTGTCAGCAAATAATCTGGTTGAACTGTGGCCCAACTGAACTCTCATTCTGCTGGAGCAGCCAACCTGTATCCCCCTGCATCGTTCTCTTAGGCCACAAAGGAAGCAGAGGGTGTGAGGATGCGGAGTTCCCTCCAGGACAAGACCTGGCCTTTCTGCCTATTCCATTGCCCCACAGAACAGAGGGCTGGACCTGACAGCCACCCAGCAACAGCTCACATGATAAGACAAGAGAGAGTTGTTTAAAGATGGGGAGACTGCTTTAATTTGTAGATGATGTGACAGTTCTTTTAGAAAATTTATAGAAACTTACTAGAATGACTACCAATGTCACAAGAGAACAGGTCAGTACACACGTTCTGGTTCTATGTATTTAGCAATAAACAATTGGACTAAATGTTGAAACACCAATTATAACAGCCTCAAGAATGTTGACTATTCTGAGAAACATTCAACAAAATATGTTCAAGAACTATGGAATGAAAGCTCCATAAATTGCCAGAATAAACTAGTCCTACATAAATGTGGATACCATACATGTAGCTTCAAGATTATTAAATTCAATTCTCCCCAAATTGATACATAAATTGTATATAGTCCTTATAAAAAATACTGGCAGTTTTTATAGAAATTGGTAGCCTATTTCTGAAATTAACACATAAAGCAAAAAAAAAAAAAAGAGAGAGTTTTTAAAAATAATTCTCAAAGAGAAAAAACTGAATGGCTTGTAGTATGGTATTTCATTTTCAAACAGAAAAATTCTACTTCCAGGATTAGTAGAAAAATGAGTCACAACAATTTAGAGACAGATCTTTCCACTTGCCTTACAAATATTTATCATTACTGATTTCTAACACAACAAATGGCCTTTTAAGCGCTGCCAACATTTCCTATACCTTTATAATTTTAAAGATGCCTAGATCCAATCCCAAAATAGTAAGTAATTTGTCTCTCCTCTTTATAAACTACCAGGCAAATACACAACTTCATAAACGTAGCTCTCCTGGAGCCTGTCTGAACTAAGGGCTTATAGATGGTAACTCTTAACTACTTTCAACAACTGCCTTCCAGAAACAAGGAGAGAAACACAGCATGGAGAAGGTTCAACAATTTTATCCACTTAGGGAAAGTGCAAGGCACTAAGCTTGGTCATCTCAGTATCAGAGGAGACTTGATCCAGGACCCTGTGCACATGAAAATTCACAGATGCTCAAGTCCCTTCGATAAAAGAGCACAGTGTTTGTGGATGACCTAGTCACGCCCTCTTATATACTCTTATTATAAATCACCTCTAGATTATTTAAAATACTACACACAATGCAAATGTTTTGTAAATAGTTGTAATACTGTATTGTTTAGGGAATAATGACAAGAAACGTCTGCATGTTCAGCACAGATGCAATTCATTTATATACTTATACACATCCATATATGTTATACATATATACACATACACATAATATGTGTTTTTGACCTGCAGTTGGCTGAATCTTTGGATGAACAAGCAACCTGTAAATAATGACCACATTGGATATATACTACCTACCACATTTAAGAAAAGCTGTTGCAGAGAAAGTGAAAATCACAGATAGGGGAGCAGGAGTCATAGGACAGACTTAGCCGTTTCCCTCAAAAAAGTAAAAGTGGGGGCTGGAGGAATGGCACAGCGGTTAAAGCGTTTGCCTATCTAACACAACACCTTGAGTTCAACTAGGGAGGGTGAGGCAGGAGGATTAGCATCAAACCAAGGCTAGCCTAGACTAACAGTGAGTTCAGCACCAGACTGGGCTACAGAGTGAGACTCTGTCTTGAAAAAAAAGTAAAAGGTGTTTCTTTCATCTTTAAGGCAAAAATGTCATGTAATGATTAGAACTAAGGCAGGAATAAAAGAGAAAAAGAGAAGTTAGTCCTAAGGTCTATCTTTTTCTTTATTTTTCTTTATTTTTTTTTTTTTGAGACAGGGTCTCTCTCTGTAGCCCAGGCTGGTCCTGAACTCACTATGGACCCCAGGATGGCCTTGGACTCATGGCAATCCACCTGCCTCAGCCTCCCTAGTGCTGGGATTACAGGCATGCACCATCATACCCTGCTTATGTAGTCCTGGGGAACCGAACTCAGGTACCTAGTCCTTCATAGGCAAGCGCTTTAACCGCTCAGCCAATCCTCCAGCCCCTAAACACCATCATTTTTAACATAAGGCCAAAGGTGCTCCAGAAGCAACATCACCCAATACCCATTAGACCCCTGGTAAGCCAGCTCCAGGTGGCTCAGTGTCAAGGTCAAATGGCGTGACCTTCCTCCTGATGATGGCGTACACTTGTGACGCTGGATTTCAGACAGCTGCTGTGATAAGAGCAGCACATTGCTCAAACACTCTGGACTGAAAATGGGACTGATAAAGTCCAGTATGATTCTGAGAATCGAAAGGTCACGTGGCACCCAACAGGCGCACAGATCTCATTCATATGGAATTGTAGTTACTGAAAAATAAAGTTGAACATTATTTTTCAAATGATGACAGTGTTATGGGGACATCAGTACTAACTTACGTGGACCTAACCACTTGATGAACATAACCCTTGAGCATTTGTCTGGCCACGGGGAAGCACTGTCAAGCATCACATGCCTCTGGGAAATCAGCAGAAATACAACAGGCTGCGGCTGGCTGGGGCCATGGGCTCCGCCTTCCTCCAACACACCACAACCTGCCCGGCAGGCTGTGAAGAGGGGAAGAAGAGCCGAGAATCCTCTTGTTGGGTTTAAATGCGATGCGTTCACATGCTCTGCCGTCACCGTGTGTCTGGTTGAGTGACTGTACATATCCTGACACAGACAAGGCCATGAGACTCTGCTACTGCCCGCTCTGCTCCCTCAGCGGCAGGCCAGAAGAGGCGCGGATGTTCCAAGTCAGCATGTAGAGTAAGGCAAGAGAAAAAACTGAATAAATCATAATACTCTTTTTTTCTCTGCAGAAAATATTACAAAATCACTGCAACACAAAAGGATAAGCAGAGTCTACATGGCAAGAGGGATACTGTTAAGTAGTAGGTACATCTGGCAGGTTTTGGGGGGTTTTTGTTTGTGTTTTTCACAGTTACCAGGAATTGAACACAAGGATTTCACTCTGATCTACATGCCCAGCTCACTTTTCAAGTTTGTTCAAGATGGGGTCTCACTAAGCTGCCAAGTTGCCCGAGCTGGGCTTGAACGTGGGACCTCCTGCTTTAGGCTTCCACTTGTCCACTTTATGAAATCTTTAATTTTTACAGTTTTTAAAAAATCTAAATATTTCATACCTAATGTTGTATTTATAATTTTGAGATTTTCTTCTTAAAGAGTCTGCCAAACTGTACAGGTTTCAGATCCCGTGAACTTGGGCCTGCGGAGGGATAATCCCTCTTCTGGCCCAAGTAACAGGTCCTGCCCCCTCCCTGCATCCCCCCACAAGAGCTCCTGGGCCACATCCGCAGGATCCCGGAGCTACAGTTATACAATAGGCTGCTTTGGCCACCAGCACTCTCCTACGAGGAGGGTAGGCCCCACTGTGGAGACCAGAGCAGCTTCAGGATCCTCCCTGGCTGTCCCCAAGACCCCAAGTGAGCCCTGTCCCACACCAGCCAGCTGCAATCCCTAAACCTGGCCCTGTCACCCCAGCACTGGAACCAGATGCTCTGCTCGCTCTCTGCTCTGTCCTGTCCCCTGTCCTCCTTGCAGAGCTGCCTGCCCTCTCGAAACCCAGCACCGGACCTCAATCCAGTTCACACACCTGTAGATGAGAGGATGCAGGAAATGCCAGGCGGAAGTCCCACCCCCTACGTTCGTTTCGGGTTAGCCAGGCTAAGAAAGGTCACAGCTCCCAGGGAATGACACAATGGCTTCAGAGCCAGGCCTAGCATCAAATCTCCTTTTCGCCTCTTAATGCTATCACACTTCAGGCAGTGGCTGTCTCAGTCCAAGCCTCCATTCCCCTTCCTGGAACATAAAGACATGTAACGTGCTAATGAGCACTTCGTAGTTCTGATACCTAACACACAGAACAGCATGTGCACCCTGGACGCTCAGGTCTCTGGGCTGTCACATCCAGCTCTCAGCCCGGCACCAGGTCAGTGCATGTTAACACCTCCAGGAGACCCCGCTCACGCTTCAGAAATTTCTACCCATCTCCCTTCTCACCCAGCCCCAAACACTACACTCTACCCCAATCCCTTGCATTCAGACTTACTTCCTTTCTGCCTGAAATACTTTATCCTCCTCCCTTAAAGCTAGTCAAATTCCACCCAACTTTTGATTCTGGCAATGAAATAACCTACCTATAAGAAAAATAGTAGTTATTTATTAAGCATTTACTATGAGTCAAGCACAATGCGGGACACAGATATTATCTCTAATTTTTTCCTACAACTGACAGAAAAACAGAGGGTCAGAGAAGCAAAAACATTGCTCAGAGCCCGAGAGCTGGCACGTGGCAGAGGCAGGAGGCTAGCCCGCCCATCTGGAGCTCCCAGCTGGAGCTCTGTGCTGCCCATCTGAGGCGTCCTTTCTTGGTCCCAGCCTTTCAGACCCCTGCACACCACTGTGGGAACACGCTCTGCACTTCCGGGCCAGGAGATCGGGGCCAGGGCGCAGCATTAATGACCTACCCTTTCCTCCCAGCGGGAACAATCCCCCCATCCAATTTCTCAGCAAAGCTGATAAGTACAGCTAATTTGGAAAACAGGACACAGCGTGTTCGAGGGAAAAGAAAAGAATCCTCCTTTATTCACAGGGAACAGCATGTTCCCAAAATTCAAATCAGTTGCAAAAAGAGATTGATCAAATCCCTGGCATTTGAATGTACTGTCCTACACTGAGAAATGGCTTCATCGTTTGCAGGGCCCAGGGCAAAATGAAAATGAAATTTTTGTTCAAAAATGTATTAAGTCTCAAGACAGGGATAGCAGGACATTAAGAGAGGTGGGACCTTTTCAGAACATGGGCCCACAGAGCTCATTCTGTCCGAGTTTCAGGCTCATTTGATTTAAAACTTCAAATTCAGATTAAGTACTGAGAAGTATCACACAGCTCAGGAGCTATGGAGGTGCAGCCTCGTCGGTGGAATGCGGGAGCCCAGAACTATCTGCCGGGGCCGGCACAGCACACAACTGCTGACAGCTAAGTACCTGTCCTGGTCCTCAGCCGCAGCGCCCACCCTGCCGAGGCAAGCTGTGAAACTTCATGCAGGCCCAGGGGGCTGGAATCCAAGCGGGCTCAACTGGACGGCCTCTAAGGTCCCTCCTGGCCTTCAACCGCTCATGGCTTTTTACCCAATTTCTTCAACTTCAAATACCAGTACAGGTGTCTGCACTTGATAGATTACCAAGAGTAATACGGGCCAATTTCAGCAGCTGTGAGGGTTACGGGGCAAGCAGTGCTATGCAGAAATAAAATCAGCCAGAACTCTGGCTCGCTGAGGCCAGGGCCTGCCCAGCAGGACAGGACAAGCTAAGACCCTGGCTGGGGATTGGGATGGCTCATTCTGCCCCTCACACTTCCAGTTCCATGTAGCCTGACCTTTGGTGACAAAGGCAAGAGCGTTCTCTCAAAGGAAGGGCACCAAACGCATTGTTCAGAGTGAGGAACTACGGCCATCAAGAAGCAGGTGCCCATTCCCACTTGGAAGGGCCAGGAGGCCACCTCGAGCACCCAGGAGAAATAATTATCCTGGAGACTGCGTGCTGGGCTGCCACTGCTATATGCCTAAAGTCTATCCAGGAAAATCTCCCATGGACTCCTCCAGACATGAAAATTCTCTTGCTGGCAAGAAAACTGTAGACAGAGAAAACAAACTGCATGTCCCCCATCGGGTGCTAAGAAAACTGAAAATGATCTTTGGGACTGGCCCAATATATAAGGGGGTGGCACCTGCTCTTTACCTGCCAT